>JAKSZU010000008.1:72528526-72773526 GCA_026018925.1 Tupaia tana
AAAAGAACAGAAAGCAAATATTTTTTTCTAATTTTGGTTTTACTAAAACCCGCATGTCTAATTCTTCAGTTAAACATCAAAAATACATTAAAGAGTAGTTATTTAATTAAGAAGGGAGAAAAAAGCTACAATGGGCTTAAAACAAAGCTTTGTTGTGGCAACGCAAATTCTATTCTGATTAAGAAAATAGTTTTATTATCATGCTGTTACATTTGGCTCATATAACTTTCTGCATCAGTTAACCTTGGAACTAAAATGCTCCAATTTTATAAAGCATATATTATAGTAATTTTCCATTTTCATGTAAATTTGAGAATTAGAGACTTGTAAGGAAGGAAAAACAGCTTTTAGTTTGTTATTATTATTTACATTTCCTCAGCAAACCACTGTCCTGTTAAATCAATATGTATAAAGTTTCTACTGTATGGCTTATGCTGATGCCATCCATGTAAAAAGGATAATACATAGCCCAACTTGAAACATACTTTTTAAAAGACCAGCCTGTTAGTACAGTCAATAGTTTACTAAACTGCAATGCAGGAAGCCACATAGCCAACTGAAGATTGGAATCTTGGGTTGGTGAACCTGTAAACATGCCAAGTATACATGTGCATGCACCAAGATTCTGAGAAGCTGAGATGCTGAAAGAAGAGGGTTGTGAGTGTGTCTCTCTCTCTCTCTCTGACATTATATGCACATGTACTCTCTATTATGAATAAAATAAAATTTAAAAAGACAAAAAATATTAAGAGATTGTTAAGCATTTTTTTTTAACCTCAAAATCAATATACTCAATTTTTAAATGATTTTTAGGAAAACTTAAAAACCTTCCAAAAATACACATATGTCAAGACAACACTTTCCCCCACTCAATGACCACCATTAAATGAGACTCATTTATGAATGAAAATTTGCTCAGGTATCCCCAAAAATATACCAGTTTTAAAGCTAAAATCCCATATTTTAAAAACCCTTCATTCCCACACAAGCCAGGACACTGGTCACCCTACTCATACATGACCAGATTGAGGCAAGGTTAATTTAAAAAATACTTGGTGAGTTTCTTTTATATTCCCAGAACTCTGTTAGGACAAACAGGTAATAATAGTATGTGAACCAGTTATTTCTTAAACAGAAAGTTTGCTCTTTTAGCAAGAAAACATAATATTATAGTTAAACAGTATGTTTAGTTTTTATTTCTCTATTTTAAAAAGCTACAGGAAAATTCAGTTCCTTGTACTATTTAAATAATCAAGAAATGAAAACATTCAAGCGGGAACCAGCAGTTAGCGTAATGGCTATGTCGCTGGACTCCCACGTAGTCAACCGCGGTTCGCATCTCGGACCCGGTGGCTTACAACTCACGCCGGGCGCGTGTGCGTGCGTGCCCAAGATCCCGAGAGGAGAATGGAGGAGAAGGGATTGCGGCGTGACCATCCCCCCTGGGGGGTGATTTCTCGCTTTCTGTCTCTATGTCTCTCTCTCTGTCTGTCTGGCGAGCGCACGCGCCCTATAGCGAAAAACCTCTCCAAAAAAAAAAAAAAAAAAAAAACATTCAAGCCACCTAGTTCTTAGCAGTATCTCCAGTGGTCAGTTCAGTCTCATGGTGCCACACTAGCAATGTCAGCTGGACAGAGATTTATCATTGCCAAGGGAACAGTAACTTTGAATTATTTCACTACAGGCTTTCTATCTCTACTTTTAAGCCACAATGTGAACTAATATCCATTTTTATACTGATTTCTCTTACATGTTTCAGGAACCTAATACAAGCACATTAACACATTCCAAATATGGTATATTTTTATCTCAGTTGGCCAAAATAAAAGCTGGTGTCTACTACTGACTTTCAAAATTATGCTGTATTATTCCTGATCACTCAACCCAAAATTAGACAGTTGCTTTTCTTGGCATTGATTATAATTGTCATCACTTGCTCATTTTCCTCTTTACCCTTTTTCTGTATGTTCCACTGTAAGGACATATAAACTCCATGAAGTGTGGGATAAGATGCCCAGTACTTACTTGCTAGTGCTTACTGTGATGTCTGTAACAAAATGAGTGTTTAATTATTACTTATTACAGAGTAGACACGAGTTTTTTGTTTGTTTGTTTGTTTGTTTGTTTGTTTTGTTTTAATGTATCTGGAGGTCAAGCCAGCGTGAGATAGAGACAGAGAAAGTGAGAAAGCACCCCCCACCACCAGCGTAGCTAATGATTACACCACAATCCCTTCCTCTCCATTTCTCCCTCCTTTTGGGATTTTGGACACACATGCACACGCACCCAGAGTGTTTTTCAAGCCACTGGATCCAGGACTTAAAATGCACAGTTAACCATGAAATCCAGCTGTCTTAACCACCATGGCACAGGTTGACCCCAAAGTAGGCACTCATTTTTAGAATAAAGGTTAAATACTCCAAGCCTTACATCACTTTATCAATCATTACATTAGAGACAGATTCTATTAACAGCACCAGATGAGAAAACTGAAACTTACATGGTTTACGTAACTTCCCTGTTATCACATGGCTAGAAAGTGGTGATACCAGAATTTAAGCACATTAATTCATTCTAGAGCCCAGGTTCTCACTGATCCTGAAACTCTGGAACCACAGTATTTGAGGACCCGGGACAAATCAAACATGAGTGTTAAAGTCCCCTTTTCTGCCTGATTAGGAATTTAAAAATTGTAATTTCTCTAATTTTACCATTGCTTCTGTATTCTTTAACTGGAATTCTTCTATTACAAAAGTACTAGAGGGTGCATATATTTTGAATTTTTTTTTGTCATGGAGACCAGATATACCCATAGATCTAAAAACCGTTAAGTGTCCCCAGTAGGAATCTATATGGAACAACATGGTAGGATACAAGTTGTCCCAAGAAAAAGAATAATTAAGCCATGTGAGAGATTCAAGGTTAATAGATAATGAAGAAAAATGGCAAAAACATTTAAAGTTGTGGTGCGCCCTCTCTCTCTCTCTGTCTCTTTCTCATCCATTACTACTGGATGTTTAGTACAAGTTTAGCAGAAGAAGTCATTACAAAGGAAATAGGAGCTACACAAGATATTAAGAGTGAGAAAGTGAAAAAGGCCAGCATGGAACACAGAACAAACATGACCTATTGAAGCCTAAAGAAAATCTAATCACACTTTATGGCATTATCACACTTTATGGCTCTGGCCTCTTAGTGACACCAGTAACTTTGGTTAATATTCAAAACTCCCTTGCTTGTTGTCCTTTCATTGTTCCTCCATGGCAAATAGCCAGCCAATACCAAGAATCCAGCCATCCAGCTCCTCTGAGCTTGTATCTGGGTTGATGAGTATTGCTAGGGAAAATCTCACTGGTAACATGAATATCCTTATGAATCTGCAGTCAGCACTTTCAACCAAGTTAGAAGTTTGGATCTGAACAGGGCAGTGCTATTATGCTGGTCATGAGTACATGTTCTCTGTAAAGTCTCCATGTGTCCACTCAAATCATATGTTGAAACACACTTAGTCACCAATGTAATATATTAAGGGGAAGGGCCTTTGAGGTGATTAGACAAAGTCTTCATGAGTGGTGTTAATATTCTCAGACAGCTGCCTTGCCCTGTTGTGCATTTCTAGGCTTCTACCACATGAGGACACAGCAAGAAGGTTCTCACCAGACACCAGACGCTAGAGCTTTGATCTCAGACTTTCCAACCTCTAGAACTGTGGAATGCAGGGGGAGATGAGAAGAGTATAGAGACATATAGCAAGAGAACAAATAGAGAGGAATGACATTAGTAGGACACAGATACTGTTTATTACCTGTTGATGATGACATGTATAGTATTCTCAACTGGATTGGACTGAGAAGTATTTCATATTGGGTAAAGTCTTTTTACATGTAAAATGAGAAGTAGTGATTGGTTAAAAAATAATTGGAATAATAATAATATTGATCGGGTAAAACAATGAAAAGATATTGAATGATTAAGTGGGGATTTTAATGTCTCTGTATTGACTGACATGCATGGCATTCCCTCTGGAAAAAGAAATGTAATCACTGTAAAGTTATATGCAATTCAATGTAATATAAACAAGATTATGATGATAATAAATATTTTTTTTTAAAAAAGAAATTGCTGTTCATCATAAATGACCTAATCTTACAGTGTTTTGTTATAGTAACAGGGACAGACTAATTCACACTCTTCACAAGAATTCTTTCTCTACACTTCTCAAATGTCTGAAGTCTCCTCATACTCACTCCACTCCCTCTCAGCAGATGACTTCAAATAAGCTCCTGAATTCATAGAACAGAAGCCATTAGATAAAATTTGCTTCAACTATCAGGCTAAAAAATTAAGAAAATACCTAAATCTACTCAAAAACTTTATTCTTTCATGATTTTGATGTCTTTTTTAGGAACAAAGTATATTTAATTATATTATCTCTCCTTCCCATCACCAGTCAACTATGTGCATCTATTCATTACATGTATGTATGTAGATATGCAGGTATATATATATATTTTTTTTTTGAGAGGTTTTTGCTATAGGGCGCATGCGCTCGCCAGACAGAGAGAGAGAGAGACATAGAGACAGAAAGCGAGAAATCACCCCCCAGGGGGGATGGTCACGCCGCAATCCCTTCTCCTCCATTCTCCTCTCGGGATCTTGGGCACGCACGCACATGCGCCCGGCGTGAGTTTTAAGCCACCGGGTCCGGGACGCGAACCACGGTCGACTACGTGGGAGTCCAGCGACATAGCCATTACGCTAACTGCTGGTTCCCGCAGGTATATTTTTGTGAAAAAAGTATATACGTATATTCATTCTTCCTCTGACCTAACCCTTCTTCCAGTTAAATCCCAAACATTTCCTTTCTACAACTCATGAAGTTGTCTATATTCACTCTCAGTGTTTATCATCTCCCTGTTAACCTTATTTTTTAAATTATTTTTATATATTCAATTACTGTATATCACTATAGCATTCAAAATGAATTTTTCCAGCATAAACACACTTTATATTAGTTCAATCAAAAATATTATCATACACATTATCATTAACTCCTACTATTTACATTTTTCTTTTCAGGTCAATAATAATTTAAATATTTTTTAAAAGTATACTTTTAAAATTAAACCTTACTAAAGTATACTTTTCGATTTTCATTTCATTTCATCTCTAACCTCATTCAATAGGTTGTCTTATTTTTCAATCATTTCATTTGTCACTACTGATATCTCTGCTTTGACTTTCTTCTGTCTCTCTAACTAAACTAGTGTCCATTACTGGGTCACATTCCCTCAAATACCAGTTGGATGTTGGCTTTCCTTGAGGGTCAGTCAAGTATTCTGTTCATTGTCTTCCTGGGCAGTCACTGACATTCTCATAGTTTCCACTATTGTATCCCTAAGCCAAATCTGTATCGTCCTTGATCTGTAGATCCAACTGTGCTCCATTTAGATTTCTCACAAGCACCCGAACAAGAATTCTTGTTTCTCACCCATTTCTCATGGACTTCCATGAGAATATGTGCTCTCTTCTTGATCTCTTCCTTTCTTCTATCTCCTCACACAACCAGGTCACCTAGTCCTGCCAATTCTAGCTCTAAAATATTAGTTGATTTCATCTTCTTTTCTCCATCCATAGGGTCACTACCCTAGTACCTGGCTCCATAATCTTCTGTCTGTAATAATATAATGAAAATATAATATTCTTCTAACTAGCCTTCTGCATCTAATATTGTCATTCTTACATCACTACTGATTTTTTCTCCTTGTGTTAATTGGTAGCACTTCTTTAAAATCATAACTTTAATTACAAATCCCTTTGATAATTTTCTATTTTTTTAGGATAAAGTCTAAAGTTGTTATATTTTTTCATTGCCAGAGGGTATGGGCAATCACACAGCAATGAGGCATGGTCATGCTACAATTCCTTCTCCTCCATTTCTCCATCCTGTTAGGATGTTGGACATGCATGCACATGTGCACAAGTACATTTTCAAAGCCACTAGGGTTAGGATTCAAATCATAGTCAGCCATGTGAGGGTCAGCTCTATTAACAATTAGGCTATGGGGCTGGCCCTAAAAGTCTTAATATTTCTTTGAAGACTGCATGAGTTGGTCCACACCTACTTCTTGCTCCTCTTATACAATTGGATTTTTTTCAGCCTTACTAAGTTTTTGAGACTCTTTGTACACACTATGATCTTTTTGCTTGAGTCAACATATAGGCAATTTGCCTTGTCTATAGGCTCTTTCCCTTTTCTGTGCCAAAACATTCTTTGTGTACTCATTTAACAACCTTGTCCTTGAGGAAGTTTTCTTCACCACCATCATTCCATAGATATGGATTTATGTACCCTTGCATCATTGTCTTCCATTGTGTACATTATCAAGCCTCAATAATATTTTTTCACTTTTTTAAAAGAGCATTTTTTTTTTTCTATTTTACGAGAGAAAGAAAGGGAGCCAACAAGGTCTAGCCACACTGCTATCCTCCCTCTCAGCCTTTCAGCCAATGAGGTGTCTGTGTATACCCAGAATGTTCAGGTCACCCCAGAACCCTGGGCCTTATCATATGACTCCAACATCATGTATCAGCACCCTCCCATCCTGAGCCACTGTGACTGGAACATGCCATTGACTTTTTAATGTACTTCTGGTTCATAGTTTAGCCTGAGTGCTACAAAACAATGATGTGAGTTTGGAGTAATGGAGGAGGGAGACTATTTACCTCAGCATTTGCTCCAGAGTCAGTTTTACTCAAAAGAGACATACGAAGCAAAAATGGAAAATTCCTTACTACCCAGCTGTCACGAGAGGTCCTGGTAATTAGTTACATGGACAAATGCTGTCAAAGTTCCCAGCTTCTCCTCTAGTGAAATGTGGTAGCTAGGCAACTTCAATAACATTTGGAAACCAACCCACACAAATCTCATTCCAAGACAGGATAAACCCAAAGTGGTGGGGTTCCTTTGAGAGATACCCTCCCTAAGGTCATAAATACAGGCCAAATGAGAAAACAGTTTTCTAACTACCTATACTAAAAGGTGCACAAGGATAATGTTTCATTGACTTCATTATGTGACAAAGTCAGAGTATCTGATACAAAATGGAAAAAGCTTGCATTTTCCTACAATATGATGAAGTAAGATGTAAGTAATTATCACGTTAATATGACATTTATTTGCAAACTGAATGCATATTGTAACACTGTATATAAGAAAAACAAGCAGTCATTTCAAGAGGACTTTTAAAAACATGGAATTATTGTTGTAAGATGAATCCTGTAAATAAATTAAAAATAAAGTAATACATTAAATGCCTTGTGCATACTGTATATACTTTGACTGAAGAGAAAAGACTCAGCAAATGATCTTCTAGATAATGATTTTGATATAGAAGCAACTAATGCGACAAGATTTTTCAGACAAAGCTTTATTTGTTCAGAGATTCAAATTAATTGAAGATTCAATATTCTCACTAAGAACCTCTCTGGACGTTATCAACGTTAGTATGATTGACTTATAATAGATTTTAAAGATGAATAATGGCTTGGGACCAGCAGTTAGCATAATGGCTATGTCGCTGGACTCCCATGTAGTCTACCACTGTTCGCGTCCTGGACCCAGTGGCTTAAAACTCATGCCGGGCGTGTGTGCGTGCATGCCCAAGATCCCGAGAGGAGAACAGAGGAGAAGGGATTGTGGCGTGGCCATCCCCCCTGGGGGGTGATTTCTTGCTTTCTGTCTCTCTGTCTCTCTCTGTCTGTCTGGCGAGCCCACGTGCCCTATAGCAAAAACCTCTCCAAAAAAAAAAAAAGTAAAAAAAAAGATGGATAATGGCTTCTGAATGTTCTGCCTCCTCAAAACCACTAATATGAAGTGATTGAGTACTTCCTTTTATGATTTTTTTGGCTTCTATGTAAATGTATATATACAATTATAAAGAAAAAGTATTAGAACTCAAATAAAATTTATTCACTGATACAAATTTCCCAGTTGAAGAAGAAGAGTGATATGAAGGAACTGGTTAACCAGAGAAAATACATTTTTTTCTAGTTATTAAGCAACCTAGTTAATCAACTATTTTTCTACTTCTAAAATTTGTCCTGACGTAAATTGTAAACACTCTCTAATTTTCCCTAAAACTTTTAATTAATCTATAAAAGTGTTCTGTTTCTTATGAGGCTTTATATCTATCTATCTATCTATCTATCTATCTATATATGTGTGTGTGTGTGTGTGTGTGTGTGTGTGTATGTGTGTTTAGGCTTTATATATTTTATTCTTTCTCAAATCTGCCCAAAGTTGAAACAAAAAAAAGTTTTATACTATGTGATTATCTCCAATTCCTAATGAACTTTTAGCCTGGAATTTGCTCAAAATTGCAAGCATAGCACTAAAAGAAATGACTTTATATTTCTCAGACTCACAAAAATCCATATTCATGATGACAATTTATAAAAATGTAATACAGGTTCCAAGTATTTAGAAACAATTTTAATTTTTTAAATTATTCTTTGATTTATTCATGTAAAATTTAACAACCAAAAGTACTACTCTAGTATACACTTCAACTGGTTCTAGAACAAATATGTTTTGCTAAATCAGTTTAACATGGACAAATAGCAGTAGTTAATTTACCAGCTAGGATTTGGGGCATGTCTGTCAGTTATCTGACAGTAGGATCAGATTCAAGAAGTTTGGTGTCGAGTAATTGAGAAACTGCCTTTTGCATTTTGGTCTTTGATTTCTGAACAATTTTCAAGAAGTTCAATCCTGGTCCAATTATGCGGCATCATGCTCGGAAAACAAGAAACTGCCTTACGGGGAATTTGTTACTGTCATTTACAAGATATCTCAGACAGCTCATTCAAGGACAGATGCGGTGTTTTGCTGTGAAGCCACTATATTGTACTGGAAAGCAAAATAGTCACAAGGATATGCTATAGATCCTGGCTCTCCCATGAAAAACCTTAATGTATAACCTTGGTCCAGTCATTTAATGTCCAAGCCTCAATTTTATCATCCTTAAAAAAGCCCCCATTATAGTACCTGTTTTAAAGATTACAATAAGGACCATGTAAATGGAAAAGTGTTTTCTGTTCTCAAGGACCATACTTATCTAAGAGATGATGATTGTTATTCTCTGTACAATGATCCTTTCCATGTGATTAGTGTATTTATAACCTTGGATGTTGCATTCTAAAGATACATCTAAAAAACCTACATTTTCATATTGATTGTCAGTGTAAATGAATAAGTACATAGAGAACTTCTGAGAACTGTTAAAACAGTAAAGCAAATATGACTCATCTGGTATGGGATGGGTTTATGTCTAACCTTTGAACTCTAATATGTCATCTCTAGCAAGCTAAACATTGTAAGCATAAATACATTGGACAATTTACTCATGTTTATTGGTTTGTCTTTTTCACATCCAAGATGTACCCTGAATGGCCTCCTGGTCCCCACCTCCCCTTTAACTCAGCACTCCTCCACTGACTTCAGTCTCTTCCAATTTAGTTCTGATAAGATCCAGATAAAAGAAATATTCACTTTTCCATCTACCCCAATTTTAGGATCTCCTATCAAGTTAGATTCTAAAACCTCATGTTGGGTCTAATGTGAGGCTTTATGGAGGCATGATTTTTTGAAAAGGAGTTTCTAAGTCAGTATTTTTCTAAACAAAAGTAGCAGAAAGTCAACAAGAAACTAGTTGAGCCAAAATATAGGAATTTATTGGAAGACTTGTACCTCAGTATAAGCAAATACAGTCCAGGATCCAACTAGGCATAGAAATGTCATTGTCTTTGGAGCATACTACAAGTCTCCTCTCCACATGCTGGCTTCGTGTTCTTAAGAAAGATTTTCCCATCAGCAGCAAGATGGAACCAGGCAACTCCATCTCAATCATTGAGTCATCACCAGAAAATGATGATGCCTACTGTCTCTTTTCCCAAATTAAAAAATCAGGGAGAAGTTCTCTAATTTGGTTACTTTATGTAAAGGGGTCATCCTCCAATCAACTCAAGTCAGGCAGTAAATTGTGCCACTTTGGATTCCTACACACTCTTACACCATTAGGTTTGGGAGAAAAGCCATTTTCTAGAAGGAGAGGTGAAGGTGACAAAACCACTTCCAGAAGTAGGAGGTGAAAATTCCTGGGTAGACAAGGTAATACGTGTTCACTGGGGTAAGTATCCAGTCGGCATATTATCTTTTGGTTTCTTTTTATTGTTTTTTGTTTGTTTGTTTGTTTTCCTATTAAACTCCCATGGACCCTCTACCTTTCGCTTGTTTCAGTGTTTACTTAAAGCCAAGATGAGTGTGTTGAGTACTGGGGACTTACCATAGAGAATGGAGACTCAGTTTCTGTTTCAAGAATATGCATTCTCAAGGGGAGACAATGAAATGAATTAAGCAAAGGGGCAACTACAAGATAGCACAGCCTTGGGCCAACTCCATTCCTAGAACTGGAGAGTTTTATTTTCCAGACTTTCCTCTTTTCTCCACTTAGCTCTGCTCCCAGAAGACTGATCTCTAAATGCCACACAGGGGACTCCCCCTCTGGATTCATGTGCTTGTTGAATGTCAGCAGGAGACTGAAGGTGGGCTAAGTGACGTCAGATATGATCCCCAGCTTTTTTCCTGAGAGGTTGCTACAGGCTGGCTGAGTACCTCTTGAGGGCCTTACAGCTTCTTTCAGGTTGCCCTCTCTCTATTGTTTGCACATTCCAGTGTCTCTCCCTCTGTTAAACCCTTTAGGCCTGAGGGCTGGCCTACTGCAATTAGTCCCCTGTACTGACTGCAGTGCTCTTTGTGGTTTCCCTCAGTCTGCCCACACCTTGCAAACAGTGCCTTTATTAGTCTGTCCTTAGAAGTCTCCATGTACGGCAACTAGTAGATGGTGTAATGGTTGTGTTGCTGGACTCCCACGTAGGCAGCCGTGGTTAGAGTTCCAGACCTCGCAGCTTAAAACTCATGACAGTGTGCATGCATGTCTGAAATTCTGAGAGGACAATGAGGGGAAAGGGATTGTGGAGTGGCCATCTTCCCTGAGCGGTGATTTCTTGCTTTCTGTCTGCCTCCTCTGCCTCTCCAGAAAGTGCATGTGCCTTATAGCAAAAATTTCTCTTTAAAAAAAAGTCCCCATGTATGTGTGCCATTTGCATCCTGCTGACACCCAGATCGTTCAGTCCCTAAACTACCAGGTAGAGCGGAACCTTCCCTTAACCTACAATGAACATTTGTTGGGTTAAACCTCTGTAGTTTGAAGGTTAGTTTGCAACATAGCTGTTTATTTACTAGAGCTACTAAATCACCTGAAGCCACGTACAAAAGTTTTAAACACTATGAAAATTCACAAAATTAAAGGAGATCATCGTAAGTAGTATAGATTTGCCTAAGGTAAAAGATGAAGCAAGGAGATGAGGTGTTAATAGGCTGCATGCTGAAAGGATGATCAGAGTTTGACGGACATATTGCTAAAAAAAGAAGGTATACCTCAGGTGACCATTGTCAATAGCTGTTTGAAGAATCAGGTATAATCAGACACTAGACCATATGAGATGTTCCTTCTTCTGACTCCTCTAGAGAGATTTTGCCAGGTACGCTGAGTGGCGATGGCACTCCCCCAAAATATGCATGGATAAATATTCAGGAAACTTTTTTTTTCGTCCCTTTCTGTTGTTTTCCTTTAGGGGGAGAGTTGACATTTATTATAATATAAAGCTGAGTCAGGTGGAAGAGTGAAACTTTTGCTGGAAATTTAGTTTAAGTAACTTTAATTCAGATAGATGTTTATACACGTCTACAAACTATTAAAGCAAAAACATCAGGCTTGAATGATCTTAGGCATAGGTTATTGTTGCTTTTGTAGTTTTGTCCTTAACACATAGTTTAGGGCCTCACATAAAGAAAAAGTCCAATAAACATTTATTGAATGAGTGAGAAAAGTAATTACTAAAGGAATAAGAATATAGACGGAAATAAATCATAAATAAATTATAGTAGTAACTTTTCATATTACTGCAAATTTAAGTTTTAGGTACATGTACTAGAATTTATCCAGGTAAGTGAATATTTTCCTTTAAAATAATCACCTTGGGGACGCAGTGAGTAATAAGCAAGAACATTTCAACAATGCTATTGTTTCAGGGTTTTTTCATATATTTATTTCAGTGCCAACCACATATTCTCTTAGAGAATAACAAGTCTTAATCCTCGGGAAATGATTTTTTTAATACTGCTAAAAGTGATGCAATCATTTTTTGTATAAACAGTGATTGATCAAACTATATATATGTGTATATATTTCCCTCAACCTTCCCACATCTTGTAAACAGTGCCTTTATTATTTTGTCCTTGAAAGTTTATACACATATACATACAAGGTGGGATTTTAAAGTAATTATTGTTTCTTTTTTTTTAAGTTTTTCATGGTAAAACTCAAATATGCTTGGAAGTAATCAAATTCCTAACTATGTCTATTCCAGAATTATTCTGAACAATGACAACCTTGGAAAAATGAGCATATAGTTTTCCAAGATGATTATTCTGAAGGATAGCCATCTTTCAAATTTTAATTCTGGCATGTTTATTGAATAAGTAGTACTGATCAGTGCCTGGCATTTGGTAAGCATTCTGTACAAACTAGTTGAATGAAATAAAAGAAGTTTGTTCACAAACTAAAGTTTAAACTCTATGAGGGCAGAGTTTGGGTCTTGCTAATCTCTATTCCCAACACTGCCCGGCATAGTATCTTTCCTGAGTAATATTTGAGTAATATTGGCTGAATATTAAATTAATGTCCAAGGGATTATGAATTGTTGAAAATATTGCATAAAAAATCATCACTGAGAATGAAGAAAATATAGCCTCATATTAACAATAGACCAAAGATAAATGGCAATAAAATACTAAATCCTAGGGAAGCCAGAGGCAAGCCTTCTTCATTCACATCCTTGCTCTGTAACTTAGAAGTTTGGTGTCTTTGAATGGTTGGCTCAATTAGCTTTATCTTCATCTCTTCATTGTGTAAAAATGATAATTATATTACCTATCAAAAAGTACCTTATTTAGGATTAAGTAAGGTAGCTTACATCAAAGAGTTTTACAGTATAGTCCAATATTCTTCTATCTAGAACACATTTAGTAACCAAATCAACCCTTTAGATGTGGTTGGATTTGTAGGCTTGGAAATTAGATAGGGAGGAATTTCTAATTTTGTCCCAGTTTTCTGGGCTATGCTCTTTTGCAACTTTATTGTAAATTAAACATAAGCTTGTACAAACATGGAGAGCAGCATTAAAAACAAATTAATTCTATTGGATATCAGTACTTAGATTAGTGAGTATTTACCAGATTTGTTTCCAAGGTCTTAGCTAAATGTGTGTGCAGAAAAGAGGAATGATGAGGTTTTTTTTGTTTGTTTGTTTGTTTTTTCTACAGCTTCAATTTTAGCATGGGCTTATGGAGGAATGGGACTATAGTGTGGGCTCCAGATCCTAACAGATGGGCTCAAATCCTCCCTTGGCCAGTTATTCAGTGTATGGATCTTCTACAACAGAGGAATGATATTGGTTATTTTGTGAACCAGTTGTCAGAGCTGGCTTGTGCTCTATGCCACATGCTCACTACTCTCGGAATTCACATCACAACATTATTTTGAGAATTAATTTAAACCTTTGGACTTGGGAAGGTAACAAAGTATATCCACTATACTAAAAGTTTGAGAGAAGGGACACATCTTTATATGCCTTGAGCCACGTACTCATAATGGATGGATTTTAGACATAATATGATAAAAAGAAAGGCTACAACTGTATGCTTTGGATACAAAGTAGATATCCTATTATCTTTCATGCTCTGTTAATATAGTTATCTCTCAGCAATTCTCATTTGGGATACAATGGCATTTGAGAAAAGTCAAGTTCCAGGAATCTTCCAATAACTGGCTCACACCTCCATGGATTCCAGAAGGCATTGTGCAAAAATTTTCTTGGGAAGGTCTTTTTGTTTGTTTATTTCTAAAAGACTTTCCAACAAATTCCACTGGAGTATTCTTACCATATAATCCTGTGAGAATGGCTTTAATGTGAGTTATAGTCAGCAGGACAGCTGGCCTCCATGACCCCATTTCTCTAAGTCCACACCTCAGTTTCAACTTTCTGTCTTAACACTGTGATTATGAATAAAATAGAACCCAAAGAAAAGAAGGGAGAGCGTTTATTTATTTAAATTTCTTATACTCATGATCCAGTAATATAACCTGGATTGTTCTTGGACTTGATCCCTGCAAAGCTACACATCTCTTTTGTGGAATAGAAGGGTAAAGAGGAACCCTGGGACCAAATACTGTTTCCTTGCAATTGTCCCTCTGAATCCTAAATGTGCCTAATCCACTGAATTTTCCCTTTCCAAACTGGAATATATGCAGGGTTTCAGTTCCAACTCAACCCTCGCTAGCATCGTCTTGGAGCTGTCATTTATTATTTCTAAGTATTAATTTGTTTATCTAGGAATGGATAGTTCTCACTTCAGATTAGTTTGGGGTGAGGAAATAAAGGTCCATAGAAGAAATTGAAAATTGGCCAGCACTCAAAAGTTTTCATTTTTGTACAAAGCTTTTTCGTTTGATCTGTTTTTTGTTTGTTTGGGTTTTTTTGTGTTTTGTTTTGGGGGTTTTCTTTTGTATCATCGTATTTGGAGCTTGAGTTTAGAGAAAGGCAAGAGATATTTACATAATAAATATTTACCAAATTCATTCATTCAAGTGAATTTGTGAGCATGGACTCCTCTGACTAACTTCTGCTTACAACCTCAACCTCCAGTAATAAATGTTCATATTTGGGTCTTTATATTTGTGATACACTCCAAAAGAAAAGCTTGAATTATAGTAATCAATCAGAAGCGTTATTTATTTGCAGTGACTGTCAATGTGTCTTGTAAATGGCAAGCTTTCAACAAATACCACTTTTGACTAAATTGAATCTAAAGTTCCTTTTAACTTGCTCAGCATTATACATTTAGGAAAGGTGGGTCCTAAGTGCCCCTCACCATCTGTTTCATTTTGAGAGTGATAAGGAAGGAAATTGCAGATGTATATTGCAATGAGAGCCTAAACATCAATGCTTCCTTCAGTAATATAAGGGCTATTACTTTCTTGGTAAAGCACGCTGCATGAGATAAGACAGCATCTTTTGTTGCCCTGTAAATTTGTCTCTTGATGTGTAGAAGCTCAACTCAGTATACCAGAATATATCTTAGACATTTATATCTTCAAATGCTAAGAATGACAAATGTACAAGCATCATGCATATTGTCTTGGAAGACTAAATCATACAGTCTCTATTATAACAAAAACTATGGGTTCTCAATTAGTGCATTCAAGTTGCAAATAAGTCAATGATATGTCTACCAACTTTATTACTCAGAACTCACCTATATTGTTACTAAAATATACTTGATTTTGGGACCAGCAGCTGGCAAGGTGGTTAAGGCACTGGACATTCCCACATGGCCAACCGTGGTTTGAGTTCCAGACCTCCTGGTGGCTTGCTTTCTCACTTTCTCTCTCTCTCTCTCTCTCTCTCTCTCTCTCTCTTCTCATTCTGGTCAAATGAAAAAACAAATTAATGAATAAATAGAATTGAATAAATAATTCTTTTAAAAATATATTTGATTTTGCAAATTAATAGATTTCAGGTCATTGCAGTGCAAAATCTAAAAAGCTATTTATGATTACACAATAATAATTTAAATGCATTGGTTCTACCTTAATAATGTATTAGTGCTCTAAAGAGTTGTGTACAATTATTTTGTTTTCTAACAAACCCATTCTCTTTGCCTCTTGTTTCCCATGAACTTCATGAACTGGTAAAATGCTAGTGTTCTGGCAATAAATTTCAACTCCTATGCTTGGGGAAAACATGACTCTATTTTGCAGAAGAAATAGTTATCAACTGAGCTATTTCTTTTTCACAAAAAGTGGGGGCTTACTCTGCTCACTTGCACTAAAAAGTACTTTTGCAAATTTCAGGACATTAACCCTCACTTGCACTAAGAAGTACTGTTATAAATGTCAGGACATCAACCCTCCCTAATATGCCATACCTTAGAGACTACCATCCTTGCAAAGACAGGCAGACACAGCCTTTTATATTTTATGTTATCCTGTACTGCTTATGCCTCAACCAAGATCAGTGCTCTCAAAGACAATGGTGGGTAGAGTTTGCAGTCTCACTGACCTTAAATCCCGGCTCTGCCACCAGCTGGGATACAACCCTGAGCAAGCTACTTACTCTCTGTGTATTGATTTTCTGGTATGTAAATTGAAAATTAAAAACAGCAATGGATTGTGAGGCTGTTGCAGGATTAATGAGTTAATTCTAGCAAAATACTTTATAGAATGATTTCCATTTGTTTGTTCCCTTTTTTAAAACTCTGCCTTTGCTCACAATAGGATATGCATTGACAAGACAAGCGATAATAGGAAAATGGCTTTTAGTGGGACTCCATAATACATGTGATGTGCCCAGTTTTCTTGATTAGGAACTATAAGAAGTGAAAACAGGGTTCAGAACAAGCTCTTTACACTTAAAATGCTCTTCTTGGTTGTGTGAATCATGAAATTGTCAAGTAGCTAACGTGTTATTTCATATAATTGAATGTATTACCACACCACAGGCAGAAGGTTAAGAATGTCAGGATTACTAAAATAAAGGTAGACCCTTTGCTAATGATTTAGGTGGTGAGGCAGACAATTCCACGCTGTCTTTGGAAGAAAAGAGCGTTTAGCTATGAAACAAACTCAAAGGGTAGGGCAAGAGACCTGGAATGGTCAAGGAAATTTTTCTTCATGGAAACCAAATGAGTGGGTCATACATGCCTTGGATGGGTCTATTTAGTTTCCTATGGCTATTGTAACAAGTCATTATAATCTTAGCTGCTTACAGAAACACAGGTGTTAATTCTCTTACAGTCCTTTTTTTTTTTTTTTTTTTTCTTAAGGTGTTTATCACAGGGCCTGTACACTTGCCAGAGAGAGACAATGAGAGATAAAGTGAGAAATCCCTCCGGGGGGGATAACATTGCCACAATTCCTTTTCTTCCATTTTCATTCTAGGATTCTGGGCACACAAGTACATGTGATTTTCAAGTTGCCAAGTCTGTGACTTGAATCATGGCTGGGCATGCAGGAGACCTGGATTGTAACCACATGTCACTTGCTTGTCTCCTCTTATTGTTCTTGAGGTCAGAAGTAAAAACTCAGGTTCACTGAGCAAAATCAAGGTATAGGCAGGTTGAAAGGAAGAATCAGTTTCCTCACTTTTCTCTGCTTCTAGAGTGACAATTCTTGCATCCTTTGGCGTGTGGACCTCTTCCTCTGTCTTTAAGTCATCAATACCACATTTTATTTCCAAGGTCACATTCCCTTTGTGTGCTTGTCAAATTTTTTGTCTCTCTCTTATAAGGATGCTGATGATTGCATTTAGGATCTATGTGTATAGTTCAAGATAATCTGCTCTCTTCAAGATTCTTAATTTAGGGACCAGCAGTTAGCATAATGGCTATGTCGCAGGGCTCCCATGTAGTTGACCACGGTTCGCGTCCCGGACCCGGTGGCTTAAAACTCACGCCGGGCACGTGTGCGTACATGCCCAAGATCCCGAGAGGACAATGGAGGAGAAGGGATTGCCGTGTGACCATCCCCACTGGGGGGTTATTTCTCGCTTTCTGTCTCTCTGTCTCTCTCTGTCTGTCTGGCAAGTGCACACGCCCTATAGTGAAAACCTCTCCTAAAAAAAAAAAAAAAAAAAGATTCTTAATTTAATTACGTCTGGAAGGTTTCTTCTCACATACAAGGTAACATTCAGAGTATGGAAGGATTAGGACCAGGATATTTGTGGGGGCCATTATTTAGCCTGTTACCTGGGGGTTGAAAGCTAATTTCAGAAAAAGCAGTTAAAACATTGTATTTTAAGGACACATGATGAGCTAGTTTTAGGGAGTCATTTTAGAGATAGGGATAAATATAACAATCAAAATGTGATCAGCCAATTAAAGAACAAGTAAGGTATTGCCAAGGTAGATAGTCCAGCTAGTATGCAGGCCAAGGAGCGAGAGAACATGGCATATTTAAAGACTTAAAAAAGTTTTGCCTGGTTGTAAGGTAGAGAGCAAGTAATGGCAATGAAGTAAAAGTGAGACTGTGTATGTGTGCAGGCGTTAGCTCTTAAAGGGTATAGTAACTTAGGTTAAGCAGACTGTATCTTATGGTAATATGAGTCAAATTTTGAAAGGCTAAAAGTAGAGGAGTGGTTTGATTCATTCTGTGTTTCGGAAAGCTCTGTTTTCCATGTAGAGAAAAATGATGGAAGAAGAACAGAACTGGAGGCCAGCCGAGGGGCAATTGTCATTATTTATACTATTAAAATTGATAAAGTCCCGGATTCTATGAACTCTTACCCTTTGGTCTCTTGGTATATACATGTCAGTTCTAAAAAAAAAAAAACTTTAAAATATATTTGAAATCCATATTGATTGAGGGTCATCCAGGTGGCAAAACGGTTAAAGCACATGGATCTCACATGGCCACTTAGGCAGTTCAAGTCCCAGACCCAGTGGCTTAAAAATCATGCTAGGCTCCTGTGCATGCATGCCTAAAATTCCAAGAAGAGAATGGAGGGGAAGGGATGCAGCATGGCTATCTCTCTGGGAGAAAGTTTCTCACTTTCTCTCTCTCTAATGACTGCATGCTTGTGTAGCAAATAAACAGAAATTCCATTGACTATGGTATCTTCCAATAAAATTATTTATTTACATATTAATGTGGTTATCTACTGGATAACAATGCTATCGAGTCAAGTTAATATTATGTATTAGCTCTCACCTGAAAAAGTAGCTTTTTATTCACTTAAAATATCACTAAGAAAGAGATTCGAAATAATTCGAGAGTATTTCAGTCTTTACTGAAATACCTCTTGGTAAATGACTGAAATAAGACAAATCAAATGGTGTATTATTTGGTTTCGTAATGTTCTGATCTTCCAGGTATAATATGATTAATCATCATTATTTGTTATCATGCATACATAACTCTTAATAAATCCTTCAGTCCAAAAGGAGATACTAGGACAAAATTTTGCTTAACCGTATAGAGTAATATATCATGTAGATTTATTCTGTGACCTCAAATGTGTAAATGTCTTCAATTGAATTTACCACAAAATCAGAGCCTGAGACAAAGAATTTGGAACAGTGATTTATTTGGTGGCGATCCCAGGAAATAGAGAAGAAGGAGTGAGGAAAATGAGAAACTGAAGAAGAAAAATCTATTCAAGTGTGTTTTGAAGATCACTGCTGTGCTTACCGCCAGGTTCTGCTAGGATCTGTTAAAAACCTGCAAGATGATAGGCTAGAGAATTTATCACCTACAGCCAAGATTGTGTTGACTAAGGACTGATTCTATGATTGTCAACTCCCTCACATTTCTGAGGGGTTTTTGGGCCGGCTGAGGAGTAAGGGGAGGCTTTGGAACAGAAAGTTAAGGGATACCAGGACAAGCAAGGGAGACGGATCTGGAGACTTTATCCCCACACCTGGGGCTAGCATTAGGGTAAGCCAAAGACTCTGACGTGGGCACCAAAGGCACCTGCTCAGTGAAGAAGCTGTCCTAAAATCACTAATGAAGTTTCTTTAGGTATACGAACTTTGCCGTCATTTTATAACAGCATTAATAAGTTGAATTCTTATAGGACTATTTTTCTCTCAAAATCTGATCTTGAAATTTTGATGTAATGTCAACAAATTATAATATGGTTACTTGGGAATAGAAACAACAGCAGTACATTTTATTATACAGATCATGGTGTATGTCACACATAAAGAAATAAAATAAAAATGGATCCACACTGGATGAACAAATGGTAGGGTCTAAATGACCAAAAATTTGAATCAAAGCTTAAGGGATTGTAGCAAACTCACAGCCTTTTCAAACAAGGTTCAATGGCCATGGGGTGAGGTTTCTTTATGGTGGGAGGGAGTTAAAATGATCAAAACTTCAGAATATGAGGAAGAGTTACAGAATAAATCAAGAGTACAGATTATTGCCCTGCAATGCAGTGGCTAAGCACTGTGCATTGAGAGCCAGATCCCACATGGCCAACTGTGGTTCTAGTCCCAGACCTGAAAGTTTGAAAAACATGCCAAGTGTGTGTGTGTGTGTGTGTGTGTGTGTGTGTGTGTGTGTGTCCCAAATCCTAATGAGATGGGAAAATTGAGAAAAAAGATTGTGACATAACAATACCACACTGGGGAGGGGTGCTGTTTCTCTCTCTCTCTCCCCCATGCATGTGCTCTCTGGCCAGAAAAATATAAAGAGAAATAAAGAATGTGTACATATTATGAGGAAAAACACTTTCCACTGAGACTAGAAGGAAGAGGAAATAAGCTTTTTGCTACTCCTAACAGATTAGAAAAGTGAGTATTGCTAGAAGGGAAAGACAATGATCAAGTTGTTTCTACAAAGTAAAGATGGCAAAGATCTTATTTAAAGCAAGGTGGTGAATGGAAATAAAAAGAAGATGACAAAGTGAGAAATAGAAGAGAGACAAACACGGTGCCCATTCCAACATAAATTGCAAGGAGGTAATAAGTAGTCTCACCTACTAGAGTTTGAGTTCAGGGGGAAAAATGACTACTTTTTAGATGTGGGTTCTACACGACTCAAATATCAGAAGCTTTCAAAAATTTCATGGAAAAGTGGAATTACAGTATGATTTTATTTGGGAACCAAATCTTTTTGAAAAGCCAGGCACAGTTTTATTGTAATAAGCATTTTCCATGAATTCTTTGAAGACCTTTCACAAAGTAGAGTTTTAGTAAATATACGTTGCATTAAAAGAACAGAGTTTCTGGTTTGATTTACTGAGTCAATCATGGTGTCACCCACCCAGCAGTGAAATACAGGAGGAATAAAATTATAGAAAAACATGAATTTTGTTTTGAAGATCTTGAGTTCGAGATGTCCATAGAGCATCCAAATGAACCTATCTAATAGGTAATTACATGCATGGGACTTCAAAAAGCAGGCTCAGCTAGAAATACAAATTAGGAGATTATCACCAAGTGTGGTGAAAGCCATCAAAACCATGCAAATAGATGAGCTCTCCTGGAGAGTGTAGATTGAAAAAGCTAAGACTCAAGAATAAAACCATGGAAAACCAAAATTCAAGTAATGTTGAAGAGGAACAGCCAAAGAGGTAGGAGGAAAGGGAGGCATGAAAATAAATTCAATGCTGCAGAGGTGGAATAAAGTGAAAATGCTTTATATAGTTAGATTTAGTTATTGTAGACCTTCAAAAGCAGTGCAGTGGAATAGTAGGAAAGACAGATTAAAATGGTAGAGGAGACGTGGGAAAGTCACAATTAGAAACACAACTTTTTCTTTCTAGAAGTTTGAAGCTGTGGAAAGGAGAAAAATAACATTAACAGCTAGAAAGAGATATAGCAACAAGGGAGAGAGTTTGTTGTTATTTTGGTTTTTTTTTTTGTATTTTTATTTTGAAGATAGGAGAGATTTAATGAAATTTAGACCCTAATGGGAAAAGAACTAAGAGAGTATAAATTCAGGATGTTAGGAAGATGATTTTCTTTCTTTTCTTCTTTTCTTTTTCTTTTTCTCTTCTTTTATTTTTCCTTTTCTCTTTTCTTTTTTTTCTTTTCCTTTTCTTTCATTATTACCAGAAGGCTTGTGCACTCACAATAGAAAGAGAGTAGAGGAAGAAAGAACGATCTCCCCTGCGGCATAGCCACAATCCCTTCTCCTCCACTTCTCTATCCTGTCAGGATTTGGAGCATGCTTGCACATGTCCCCAATGTGTTTTTCAAGCCAAAGGAACTGGGATATGAACTGTGGTTAGCCATGTGGACTCTGTTTCCCCTAACAACTAGGCTATAGGACTGGACCTCTTTCCTTTCTCTTTTCTTTATTTTCTTTTTTTTTTTTTAGTTTATTTATTTATTTTATGAATGAAAACAGACAGAAAAAGAGAGACAATAAGCCTCAACAGAGTCTCACTATATCTCCCAGCCAACCAGGATGAAGGGCGTATGTGCCTTGCATGTGTAGATCAACTAGAAAACTGAACCTGGAAGCTTTCATATGGATCCAGCAGCACTTCAGCAGCAAATAACCACTGTGACACCAGCTCACTGAGGAAGCTTTCCAGTAAAGTCTGGTGCCTGGAGAATCGGTCTGCAGTGGGATGTAGGCCTTGCAAGAACTGAGAGGACTTTTGCGGAGAAGTTCCTGATGCTGGGAAGGGAGGCCAGATAGTTGCAGCAAGTATGTTAGAAAAGACATGAGAAGGTGATGTTGAAAGGCCTTGAGTAAAGTTGTGAAGGCTTTAAATGCAATGTACCTTATCATTAATATGGTAGGTCTCTTCTTTTGCATCCTGAAAGAATCAATGTAAAGAACACAGCTGCATGGGGACCAGACAGTGGTGTGGTGATGAAACACGACATTCTGCAAGGCAATTCCACATGGGAGAATTCCCCAGCTAGGTCTGGAGACCTCTCTGAACATGCCAGGCACGTGGCTGCCCATGACCCAGGGCTGGTTGATGGGTAGGTTATATTGCAGCATTAAGACCCTGGTGATGATGCTGTCTCTCTCCCTCTTTTTCTCCCTCATGGGGAAAAAAATAAAGAAAGAAAAACAAAACAGGTATAAAAGAGTGTGTCTTTTTCCAGCAACAATGTTAAATGGATTTTCAATAACTCACCATATCGTCATACTCCTAGCTTCAAAAAAAAAGATCATGAGTAAATAAAGATAACTAGGATAGAAGAGTTCTGACCTTTTCTTTGGTAATGCTGTCATTCATATATGTAACACCAGAATGTAAGTAAAATGAGAGGACAGTACAGAGTATAGGAGACTGAGCATTCCACTGGTATTAATTGTAACAACAGTAATATAATTAGCAACAACTTTTTGACTGATTATGTGCTAACACCAATGTTGGCGTTTCACTCCATTATCTCATTTGAGATTCAAGAAGGCCTCTATCATTCTGAGCAACTTTAGCGATATTGCTAAAATAATCATAATTCCAGTAGGTTAATACGAAAGGATGTATACACGTATATACCTGTGCAAAAACGCTTGTTTCCACATAGAAACACCATTACTTATAAAGCTTTCCTTGACATTTTCCACAACTTTAAATTATTTTTATTCAGTGGTTACTGATGATCCAATATGTGCTTTATTGCCATATTACTACCAGTATTGCTTTGGGCCATCTTTGTTAGGAAAATTTTTGTTCCATTCAAGGTCAGTTCATTTTTACTTACTTATAGCAGATATGTATTGAATATCTATTATCTTTTAAGTGCTTGTGATACAAAATTGACTGGACAGTTCTTGTCCCTTAAACATCCACAGTTTTGAGGGAAAGAAAGATTAGTATAAAGGTAATTGCTACATTGTCAATTTGGGGGGGACTGAGTAAGCACTTTCTATTTAGAAATAAGTTCAGGGTACTACAGGAGAACATGGTGAGAAGGACACTTCAGTCAGTCATAGGAGATTCAGGGTAGATTTCCTGGAAGAAGCGACTTCCAAACTCACATGTAAAGCATTAAGCAGGTGTTTGAAGGTAAATGGGACTGAAGGAGAAAAACACTACAGAAAGAGTACATACTGTTTACAAAGACCCAGAGAAAACCTGGGACACTATCAAAACTCAAATAATTTAGTTTGGCTTCATGCTAGTGAGGAGTGAAGTAATTGATAAAACCATACTGAATATGTGGATTAGATCATGGAAGTTTATCCACTATATAAGAGTTGAGATTTTATTCTTAGTGTAAAAAGGAGGAGATGTAGGTTATAACCAAGGGAGTGACATGATCAGAATTTAATTTTAGGTGCTACAGGCAGTAAGGGCACTGCTGTGTGATGCTGGAAACCACATGAAAAACTCTGGGTTATCACCCTGGGTCTAACTGTACATCTGACTGTGCCTACTGGTGCCCTTATAATACTGACTGTCCTGGGGGAGGAGAGTAGCATGAAGACCCTGTTGAAGATGATTCTCATTTCATCTCTCTTAAAAAGAAAACAAATTTTTTTTGTTTGTTTTTTTCTCTTGGGTGCATGCACTTTCTGGGGAGAGACAGAGACAGAGAAAGTCAGGAATTGAGAAATCATTACGGGGATAGCCATGCCATAATCACTTCTTCATTCTTCTCTGGAGATTTTGGGGACACATACACACATGGCTTGCATGTTTCTCAAGCCACAAGGTCCAGGATTTGAACCTCACAGTCGACCATGTGAGATCCAGTCACCTTAACCTCCATGCCACCTGATGGCCCCCATAATTTTTTTAAGTGTAGTTTTAGATCAAATTTTTGTAGTGGAAAGTTATCTTTATCCAGAACCCTCGCCTTGACAACTCACCAAATAATCCATCCTCTAATCGAAAAGAGTACACGTGCTTTGCAGACACAGTTTCAAGATGACTGTTCTCCCTTTGTATGTGTGATTGCATATGTATACACACGGCCCACCAGAAAGCCATCTCCTGGCAGAAACTTTAAGGACGATGAAAATAAGGTCAAGGGATCCCAAATAGAAACTGAGCAGGACTTTTTAAAAAGAGAGAGAAGATATTACAGAATCTTGGTCCCAACAAAAATGGTCAGTTGGAAGCTACTTCTAGAAGGAATTTAGAATTTTAATATACCATGTGACCCTGGTCCAACCCCTGTATAAGAATGAGTCTTTTCCTCCTGTGTCTCACATTTCACTCCCCTTTCAAGCTACAATCTGTTCTCATTTCCCACCTCCCACCCCAGCAGAAAGTGAACATGGAAGGATGTTTGAAGAGGAATAAGAGGAAGTGCTATTTACAGAGCGCTGGTTACAAGGCATGTTGGGTATTTCCTGATACCTTTGTCACATTCATGTTGATCCTTACAGCAGCCTTGTCAGGTAGGTAAAATCCCTGCTCTGCACATGACACAGTGGGCTTCCTGGTGATTCATTTCTCCTTTCTCTTTCCTAGGCATGAGGGCCCTGAGCTAAAAGCTGAGCCACAGAAGTCTGCCTTGGGTCATAGTGTGGTGAGGAAGGGATCTGAGGTCAGATTCTTTGGTTCATGCCCTTCCAACCACATCATGACAGGGTTTGGTCACTGCTATCAAGGCCTTTTGTCATTGATGCTGGTGTGCTCAGGAAGCTTATGAGTTTCTGCTTCCTTGTCTGCCCCTGCTTTTCCCTCCTGATGACATTCTCAGCTTATGGCTGCCTGCCAGCTCAGATTTTATAGTCCTCATATTACTTTGCCCTTGGGTATCTGTAACCTCCTAATTCCTGACTACCCACCTGTGCTCTTTGGTTTGTGGCCAGCTCTGAACTGGTCACCTGGCTCCAGTGTCTCACCTCCACCCTATCTATCTGCTAAATACTGCCCAGGCAGGATTCAGGTTCTTCCCAGTTTCCAAGCACCCGTAGTACTCTCCAACTCAAGGCCTGCTGGTCATTTTAATCATGCCCTTCAGCAAGAAAGAACTTTAGAAAAACACTGCTCTCTATTGGGGTAGCCCCATTGCCTGCTGGTTAGGGGAACTGGATCCTACTTGGCCACCTGCTTGGTTCAGGTCCTGGACCTGGCATCTTGTAAAACTACACAGGGCACATGTGCATGTGTGTGTGCCCCAAATCTGAACAGGATGGAGAAACGGAGATGAGGGAATGATGGGAGTGTATCTCTCTCTCTCTCTCTCTGTCATTATGGTAATAAAAAATAAAAATAAAAGAACAAATAAAAAGAATGAAGCTACCGTTTTCTCCATTTCTTTATTTTCTTTTTTTATTATTATTTTCTTGAAAATTGCCAGAAGGCCCATGTGCTCACAGAGAGAGACAGAGGGAGACAGGGTAAGGACAAAGCACCATGCCCCCGTGGAGCATGGTCACACCACAATCCCATATTTTCCATTTGTCCTTCTTTTCAGGATATTAGGCATGTACACACATGTGCCAGTATGTTTTCCAAGCCACTGGGTCCTGAACTCAACCACAAGGTCATAGGCTGGCCCCTGTTTTCTCCATTCGTATTGTTTAGCATTTTTTAAACACTAAGTTATTTTCCTAAATTAAGTCAGAAAGAGCTTCTTGATGAACCTACTTAGGGTCCCCTTAGGCCCAGTTCTTTCAAACTCATGGGTAAATTTGGTGCAAAAATATAATCAGAGAATCACAAGGCTATAATATTGTTGAATAGTCATTAGTATTTGTCATGCTTTTTATATGCAGACAGGAGTATGACTAAAGTTTACTAAAAGAGAAAGAGAAAAAATTATATATACAACTTCAGGAGACAAACTGCTTAGGTAATCCTTCACCTACTATTAGGCAATTTATAGTAGAGCTCATCATATTTAGAAAAGAGTCTTAGCTACATAGAAGATAGGATTTGAATAATTTTTATGAAGGGTGTCTTTTCAGGGGCAATTATCCAATTTGTAAAATTCAGTATGTCCTGGTCAAAAGCGCAGATCATAGTGCTGGCTTGCTATTCTTTCAGTGTGGATAACTTTTTAACTAATAATAATGTATTTTCTGATCCAAGGTAAGATATGAATGATCAAATCTCATGCTTCAGGCTATGAAGTAATTACTGCAGAGAACAGTTCCCTTGCCTATGTTGACAGAGAGCGATGGAGAGCAAGAGAGGCAGCAGGACAGAGAACAGCAAGAAAGAGAGCAGGAATTTGAGAACCGCAATACACACTGTGCAAACCACCTTCTCTCCCTAGAACGCTCACGGAGCGACTCCACATTCCCAGGCAAGGGCTATGACTGAAGCAGAGATGGTATAGTTTTAGCTCCAGCATACAAAGTGCTCCAATTCCTGTCAGTCCCTTCGAAGTCTTCTCTTTACTTGCCAAAATAAACCTCCTTCATGTAAGTAAAACAAAGTATTGTTCTGTTAATATAAAGAATGGAATGCAATGCTTGTGTTTGTTAGTATCTGACAGTTTCAGTTTTGTGTTAGTCCTTGAGACTTTTCTAAGCAATAGAAGCCTGGTACAAGTACTATTATTAAATGAATTGAAACAAATTCACAGAGTGCAGGCACTATGCCAAGTGGCATTGACTCATAGCTTGTGCTTAACTTGTATTTACTATATTAATCATGGTTATATTACGTATTAATTCTTTGCAAAAATGTGACAATTGTAAGCTTAACTAACAGTAGCAACAGTTCCCTAAATAAGTTAAAAAAAAAGTTGACAGAACTGAAAGCATAAATAGATAATTTAACAATAACAGTTGGAGAGTCAATACCTCAGTTTTAATATTAATAGTAGAAAAACTAGGTAAAGGATCAACAATGAAACAGAACATGAACTAGAAACTAAAAGGTGAACGAGAACTAAAAACTAGACATAATAGACATTTATAGAACTTGCCACCAAACAAAAGAATAGACACTCTTCTTGAGTATACTTTGAATGTTCTCCAGGGTAGACCATACGCTAGGCCATAAAATAGGCCTTAATAAGTTTGAAGTTACTGAAATAATAGAAAGTGTATTTTCTTAACCACAGTGGAATGAAGCTAGAGATCATTAATGCAAAGAAAGTTCGGATATTTACAATATGTGACAATTAGATGACACACTCCTAAATAATCAAGGGGTTAAAATTAATCATAAAGGCAATTAGAAAGTACCTGAGATGAATAAAAAAATTATGACACAAATGTCCAATTTACAATATCCAATAACTCTACTCTGTTATATATCCAAGAGAATTGATATGTATATCCATAGTGAAATCTGTTAAAATGCTCACAGAAATATTGTTCATAAAAGACACAAAGTGAACACAACACAAATGTTCATTACTGATGAATGAATAAACAAAATTAGGTATATCCATATAATGGAATAGTATTCAGTCATACACACAAATAAAACAGTTATATTAGATGCTAATTCTAGACTGAATGTTGAAATGAGCCATTTGTGAAGGATATAGTGCATGACTTAACTTCAATGAAATGTCCAGAATAGGTAAGCCACAGAGACAGAAAAGAGACTTGCAGGTTTCTGGGACTCAGCGAAGAAGCACTGGAGCAAATGAGGAGTGATTGCTACTGAATATGGAATTTTTTTTTTCTCTGGGGCAAATAAAATTTTCTAAAAGCAATTGCAGGGCAAGCTCCATGGTACAACAATAATGCACTTCTCAAAAGAAGCCAGATCCCTCTGGGTGACCATGATTCAAATCCCTGACCTGGTCAGCCTAAAACATTCTGAGGAAGTAGATGACAAATTATGTTGAGTGTTTTGAGAAAAAAGAAAGAGGGGGGGGGGGAGTTACAATGGGACAATAATGAGAGTAGACCTCTTTAAAAAACAAACAAACAAAAAACTGGCTATATAGGGAAGAAAACACAACGTCATTAGGGGTTAGTACTAAAGAGAGTAGAGATACTAGGAGGTATAAGAAAAAAGATACAGAAAAATGGGGATGGGGTAAAGAGTTGGCTGAGTAAGAGAAGAAATGGCATACGAAGATCCAAGGGGGATTACATATTGATATCATCACTCCAGTGGTATGGGAAGGAAGAAATGAAGGACAAATATACTATCATTGAATTGCTCATGATCTAGGGGTTGCCGCTGGTCACCTCTAACCAGAAGACAAGGGAGAGAAAGGGTGTGACATGGAGACTCACCATGGGGGATGCTTCCACTCTCATCTCTCTCTGTTTCTCTCCCACCTCCCTCCTTAGTGGGCACATGTATTCCCTAGAAAATTGAAAAAAAAGAAAAAAAAAAAAGAAAAATTAAAAAGTTCTTAAAGTGGTGGTTCTGTAGCCTAGAGGATAAGGGAACTGTATCTCAGAGGACCAATCATGGTTTGAATCTCAGCCCCAGCAACTTCAAAACACACTAGCTATGCGTTTGTTCAAGCCTCAAATCTCCAGAGGATAGAAAAATGGAGAAGGCATGGTAGCATGACCATGCCCCATTGTGGGTGCTTCCTCCCCCCTCCTCATGTCTTTCTGCCTCTTTTTGTTCAGCATATGCACCCTCTGGCAATTAAAGCAAAGAAAGTTTGTAAAAACTGGAGTAAAAGCACAACTTTATTTCAGTGCAAAAAATTTGAAATTCACGTATGAGTCTTTCATCATATGTACTTTCCATGAAAATTTTAAAAATATATACCATTTATAAACAAACTATATAATTGATTAAAGATATAAATATTTATCCTATATATAAAATTTAGCTCTAAGCTGTCATAAAAACTATCAACTGTTTTTACTAGTGGATATCAAAATACGATGTCCAATTTAAATACAAACCCACCCATATTTCTAATTATGTATATAGTTGGCATTTTAATACCCATTAAGGTCAAGAGTTTAAAAATAGTTTTTAAGGGAGCCAGCAGTTAGCGTAATGGCTATGTCTCTGGACTTCCACGTAGTCGACCGCAGTTCGCGTCCTGGACCCAGTGGCTTAAAACTCATGCCGGGCGCGTGTTCATGCGTGCCCAAGATCCCGAGAAGAAAATGGAGGAGAAGGGATTGTGGCGTGACCATCCCCCCTGGGGGGTGATTTCTCGCTTTCTGTCTCTATGTCACTCTCTGTCTGTCTGGCTAGCGCACGCACCCTATAGCGAAAACCTATCCAAAAAAAAATAGTTTTTAAAAAATACTTTGGATAAATTTTTATGTATTAAAAAATTAATGGGACCAGCAGTTAGCGTAATGACTATGTCGCTGGACTCCCATGTAGTCGAACGCGGTTTGCGTCCCAGACCCGGTGGCTTAAACTCACGCCGGGCACGTGTGCGTGCGTGCCCAAGATCCCGAGAGAAGAATAGAGAAGGGATTGCGACGTGGCCATCCCCCCTGGGGGGTGATTTCTCTCTTTCTGTCTCTCTGTCTCTCTCTGTCTCTCTGGTGAGCGCACGCGCCCTATAGCGAAAACCTCTCAAAAAAAAATTAATGGGTAGAAATACATATTTGGAAAATGTTAGTTACACTGGGGAAGTTATAAAAACAAAAACACTGAGCTCCTTAATGTTCAAATGGAAATGTGTTCGACTAGAGAAGGTTAATCACTACTCAACGTGGGAGGAGCCCTGAGACAGTTAAGGTTGTGAAACAAATGCAATGTTTAGAAGAACATGATAGATAATTCTACTTAATGAGTACACAGCAGACTAATTATTGTAATGAAATATGTTTAATTAAAAAGAAGTCTGTGTTCTAACGATTGTACTGAGTATAAACCAGTTTGGAAAAATCCCAAAGATCGCTAAAGACTGTACAGATAGAGGCTGCAGCAACGCTTTCTCAAGGAGGGTAAGGATTGGCTGGGCGGGCTCTTCAAAATGTTCATGGAAATTTATAAGCACTCATTCAAGGATTTCAAAATTGTTCATGCCAAAATAACCTTGTACTTTAGTTCCACTAACTTTGGAAGTATCCTCATGTATTTGATTATTTTTATTGTTTCCCCATAGTTTGCTTCTTTTTCTTCTGAGAATGAGAAAAAGAGAAAGAAAGAGAGACAACACCTGGAGATTCACCTCCAGGCTTCAGGAGTACCAAGGGAGGTCTCCAAATTTGAACTTGGCACCTTCTCATGTGGGATTTTTTTCTTGCAGAACCAGTGTTGACTGCTGTGCCACTGTCTGGGCCCTGTTTTAAAGTTAGTATTCTAGTTACCTCAGGCTCTTTTTAATATCTCCTGCTTTCCTAAGGCAATCCCAGTTGAATAAGAAAGGAGAGAGAATTTGGAAACAAAAGAAAGTTGTAGGAGAATCATTTTAATATGTTTTAATATGAATTAGGAGAAAATACATTTTAATACAAATTTGGGGAGAAAAGGAAAATTATAACAAATTTTACTCAGGTAATTAGCACTAAAATTCATTCATGGAATCAAAGTGTCAATGACACCTACACAGGTCCAGTGTGTGGTAGAACTTGAAAATGACCTATAAAACATGCTTGCACATTCCGCTTCAACCACCATTGATGCCTCAGTAGACAGAGAACACCTGCTGTAACAGAGGAGAGTAGAAACGCAAGTTTTTCGGCCTCTAATTCCTATGTATGTGTAATTGTATGTGTGTGTGTGTGTGTGTGTGCACGCACACACGCGCATGTGTGTTGGGATATAGTAGTGTTATCAGACATATCTTCAAGAGAATTTCAATGTGGGAGAATTCATAATTACTTATTTCATTTTCTAGGCCTATTGTCCCAAACCACCCACTTCTCTTGGCTTTTCCCAGGCAAATGATGTGTGGGGGGCTGGCCTGAACAGCTCATGAGAGCCAATATTAAATCGAAAAAAAAAATTTATCTCTCTATGTATGTATGTGTGCGTGTGTGTGTGTATACACACATATATATGTAAAATATGAGAGAGCACACATGCACGCTAATGACAATGAAGAGAGAGCATGTATGAGCTTCCTCCAGTGGAATCTGGTCCCTCTGTAATCTCTTCTCTTCTGATTCTTTGTCCCGTCATGATCCAGTGTACATACTCAAATGTCTGGCATATTTTTTAAGCCACCAGGATCAAGGCTTGAGTGCTGTTCAACCATGCGGGATCCACTTCCCCTGTACAATTCTTAATCACTGCACTATGAGGCTGGCCTCTGCCGGATTTTTAAGTAACGTGTGAGCTGCTTATCACAAGGTAATTAAAATTTAAATTATGCAAACCTCAAAGTACATAAATTATATTAAAAATGAAGGCAATAAATACTCAAACTCAACAATGTGTATTTACTTTATTTTTTTTTATTATCCGTGCTCTTGAGATTACCTACATCTTCCATCTTTATCGAGTGGATATTCTATATACTACTGCACAGCTTTTCATAATTCCACCTTCAGTGACTTTATATTGGTAGCTTAAAATTGACCATAGTAGAAACATTTACATCACAGAATTCACTATGCATTACAAATTAAAGCTCCTAGGACCAGCAGATGGTGTAATGGTTACATCACTGGGCTCCCACATAGTTGACTGCAGTTCGAGTCCTAAACCTGGCGGCCTAAGACTCACACCAGGTGTGTATGTGTGCATGCCCAAAATCCCAAGAGGAGAATGGAGGAGAAAGGATTGCATCATGGCCATCCGCCCTGGGGGGGTGATTTCTCACTTTCTGTCTCTCTGTCTCTCTCTGTCTCTCTGGCAAGCACAGGCACCCTACAGTAAAAATCTCTCTTAAAAAAAACATACAAAAACAACAACAACAAAAAATTAAGCTCCCTTCAACCCTAGATAGCTGCAAATGTTTGCAAGCACATCACTGAATAGAGCCTGTTATGGGGAGCTAAGTCATGGCAGGTGGGTTCCACTGTACATTTGGAGAGTGGAACTTGAGCCTTGGCAGTTGCCCCAGGAGAAGAGAGTGACCGGATGTGAGTTTGTAAAAGAAATGGAACAAATGTGATCTCAGTGAACTGGCATTCTGAGAAAACCAGGCAGAGAAAAATCAAGAATTTGGTTAGGAGATGCTGAGAGGAGAATTCATTATAGGAAAGTCAACAAAAGCAGGAACATTTAAAAAAAATAGGCCAGTAAAGAAACCATAAAAGTTTATTCTAGTGAGTGGATCAGCAGGTTTGTCAACTAGCTACCTGGTATACACAGGAAAGAAGCAATTAAAGAGAGGGACAATAATTTCTACATTTACCTTATGTCACTTCAAACAAAACACTATTTTTCTAAAATTACTTTTTTCCCTCTGTTCACAGCTTCAATCTTCAACACCTGATCTATATTAAAAAAGAAAGAAATCGGATTAAAACAATTTACACAGTTCTGATTTATATTCCTAAATACTAGGATGAATGTTACACACATGCGTATGTTCATGTGCATGCACACACACACACACATACATACACACACATCTGCACACGTACAGGTTGGCAAGAATAGTATGTAACAAGGGAAAACCATTGCAAAGAGAATTATTAGTAGCAATCTGTAGGTTTTAAGTCATTCATTCACTGTGGCCTGACCATGTATAGGACTCAGACAGCTCTAAATCCTAAATTGTGAGTATTTTTTAAAATGTTTTTGCCTTAGGGTGTGTATGCTTGCTGGAGAGAGAGAGAGACAGAGACAGAGAGAAGGGAAGTGAGAAATCACCCAAGGGGGATGGCCACACTGCAATCCCTTCTCCTCCATTCTCCTCCTGGGATCTTGGGTACACGAGCACACGTACCCAGTGTGATTTTGGAATCACTGGGTCTGGGACTTGAATCGCAGTCAGCTACTTGGGAGTCCAGCGACAGAACTTATGCCATCTGCTGGCCCCAGCTGTGAGTGTTTAAGCTCAATGACTAGGATCAGTCCCCTATACCCTGATGTCATCCCTGCTGTGATGTGGGATGAAGTATGTGGGTAAAAGCATGCCTTCTACTGTATTTTGCTAGTTTGGTATTCATGGATGGTGGGAAACAGCCTCTGTCCTGGGTGCTTGGGCCTAAGCTTTCTAGTTTCAGTATAGGATGCATCAAACTACAGCAGGAGTAGTAACATCAGGGCTTACAGTTGTGGACACATCATTCCCTCCCATGGTATGATCATAGGTTGGAGTCTAAGCTGTATATTTGAAGAAGACTGATCATTCTAAAAATTGGGACATAGCCAATGACTGGAATTAAACCAGGCCAGCTCCTTTTCTGAGAAGCAAGTCTGCAGAGGCTCATTCTTGGACAAGTATATCCTTATTTCTAATTGATAAGTAGCCTAGATTCTTCAAGAGATTCTTGGAATATAATATATGAGTTAATTAACACAGATTAATTAGTCTATTAGATATAAAGTTTAATAAATTTTATTTTTAAAAGCAAATTGTTCTCCTGCTGCTTTTCCCCTGTCTTAGAGAACACCTCATTCCCCTATCAGTTTCAACTTACAGACATCAGTTTCAACAACTTATAACCCATTGTATGAATACTTACATGGGGATAACAGACATTTTTCCTCTAAGTGCCAGTTGCTGTAAAGAAACAGTACTAAGATTGGTTACTGATGTCTGTTACAAATATAAGGATGTGTGACACATCCCATATATTTGTCATTTTGCCTAATTGCTGATAAATTATTCTTCCCATGACAAAGGATATGGTTTTAGGTATCTATGTCCTTAAAAATCAAAATGAAGGACCGGTAGATTGCATAATTGTTACATCACTGGACTTCCACACAGTCGACCATAGTGAGTCCTGTACCCCACTGCTTGAAACTCACACCAGACAATGTGTGTGTGTAAGCCCAAGATCCTGAGAGGAGACAAGGAGAAGGGATTGTGGCTTGGCCATCCCCCCTTGGGGGTGATTTCTTGCCTCCTATCTCTCTGTCTCTCTCTGTCTCTCTGGTAAGCACACATGCCCTATAGCAAAAATCTCTCCCCCCCACAAAAAAAAAAAATAATGAGCTAAACAATGGAATATAATCCAGTGTGAGAAATAAATGAGATGTTAAGCCATAAAAAGACATTAAGAAAACAAATGCATGTTACTAAGTGAAAAAAGCAAGTTGGGAAAATCTATATATTGTATGACTCCGACTATATGACATTCTGGAAAAGGCGAAACTACAGAGATGATAAAAAGCCCAGTGGTCACCAGGGACTAGGAAGAAGAGGAGAGAACACAGGATTTTTGGGGTAGTGAAAACTACTCTGTATGGAAGTATGTCATGGTTACAGGCCACACACCTTTGTCCAATCCCATAGGGAGTGCAATATCTAGTGAACCCTAGAGTGAACTATGGACTTTGGGTGATAACGTGTCAATATGGGTTCATTATAATAAATGTGTCACTATGGTGGGGGGTGTTGGTAGTGGGGGAGGCTGTGCATATTGGGGGGGTATATGAAAAATCTCTGTACCTTCTGCTCAGTTTCGTTGTAAACTTAAAACTGATCAAAAAAAGGCTTAAGAAAATAAAAATCCCCAAAGCTACTGATCTCTGCTATGATCTTTCCAAAGGCTATATCTTCACATATGACATAAATAGATTAAAATTAGACTGCTGGCCACATTGATCCTTGGTACATTTTCTAGTAAGTTCACTTTTGGTGATTGTTTTCTTTCTTTCTTTCTTTTTTTTTTTTTAAATGTTACATGTTCTTCATTTGATAGTTTACACAAACCACATTAAAATGTCTCTCAATAAGTAAGAGGCAATTTTTCAGGTACAGGAAATTCTAATTAGATTGGCAGAGTTATGACCAAAAATATAAAGTTAGATGTCACTTCCTTATCTTCAACTCTTTGCCTTTAATGGGTTAATGAACACCAATTAATACACAGGTGAGTCTGCTTCGTTTTGAGACACAAAGGGATTTCTTCAGCATTTATATATTCATCTAACTGGTATAAGCCTAAATAAAATTGAACACCAATAGTACAAATTCCCTGAGTAAAGTTTTGTTTCTACATATTTTTAATTAATTTATTTTTTATGTGACAAAGAGCCCAGTGTAAAATTGACCATCTGAAATGTACTTTCTCCTGTAAAAGTGATAGCAGCGCCTGCTCTTCTTGCCTTGTAAAGACCAACACATTTTTCTTTATTTCACAGATTCAGTCTTTTTTTTTTTTTTAATAAAGTGAGAAGTCATCCCCCAGAGGGGAGATGGCCACATAGCAGCACTCCTTCTCCTCCATTCTTCTCTTGGGGATTTTAGGCATGCATACTCACATGTCCAGCCTGAGTTTAAGCCACTGGGTCAGGACTCAAACCACGGTCGGCTACATAGGAGTCCAGTGATATAACCATGACACCATTTGCTGAACCCATCAAAGTCTTTTTCTATTGGATACGTCTAAGTCATCACCAAAAGAAAGAGTCAACATGATATGTATTTCAGGAGTCAGGTCAATGATGCATACATGATTACTAATGATGTTCAGCATTTATGAAGTGCTTCCTGTGTGTTAGGTGCTGTGATATGTTCCCTGCATCAGTAGAATAACACTGCCTCCTTACAGAAATACGCTTAAAATGATGAGAGTAAATGATGTTCTGTGAAATGTGAAACTGGAATATTTCCCTCCCAGTTTAGTAAATGTTTTACCCTCCACCATGCATAGCCAAGTAAGTGAGAACCCATAAAATATTTCTTACATTATATTTGTGAGCAATCTACAATTACGATCACATCTATTTCGTTTCACTTCACAGTAACCTCAAACATGGGTAAAGACAGAATGATAAACCCCATTTTGTGGATGAGGAATGAATCTTAGGGAGGTTAAATATTTTGTTCAAGTTAAGCAATTCTTTCCCACCAAAGCTTGTAAATTTACCTTCCCACATCATTGTTTTCCTGTTGATTGTTTACACAGTTAAGTGCCATTTTGTTCTTCACATGTACCCTGAATTATATTCTTTTCCTTTTCATTCAACATATAATAATTATTAGTGGGGGCAATGTGATTTTTCACTACATGAATATAATGTGTAGTAATTAAATCAGGATAATTAGTGCACCCCTCTTTGATCTCTGCCATTTACCATGATTTTGTGCTGGAAACATTCAAAATCCTCTATTTTCGTTACTCTGAGATATACAAAGTAAGTTATTACCTATATGCTAATTAATGTGTTTTGTAACACCAGAAATTGTTCTCATCTATTTCTAATTTTGGTTCCATTAATCATTAAATTATCTTTTTAAAGATCATTTTACCCCCTGCTCAAAACTTATACTGTGCATATAGAGTCCTTGGAGTAAAATTAAAAATCTGAAGAACTAAATTTTCACTCAACTCTCTAGCCTGCTCTCAAAGCACACAGATTTCACTCAATTTCTCACCACCAAGTTCCTTCTTGAATAAGGGCTTCCACACATAGTCTTTCTTTGTTTGTGATTCCCTATCATTCCTCCGCTCTTCAGTCAAACTAGCTTTATTCACCCTTTGGGTCTGCGGTAAAGTCACTTAACTCACCAAAGGTTTCTCCAACTTCCTAGATGGAGGTTCTCTGTTACGCACTCATACACTGTCCATATAAAGAGGACATTTCTCAAGGTCTTAATGGCTGTCCAGCATTTACACCGAGTCTTTATTTGGTCAGTTTTCCAAAGTGCAACATATAGGGAAAGATAGAGGCCACTTTTCATCATGGAGGTCTGGAAGTAGATACTCATGTTCCCAGCTTTCCTTTCATCTAGGTTGCAGGTTTAACAAATTAGATGCACATGCTTCCATCTTTGAATAAGAATTTCAAGACACGAAGAAGAGTAGATAGAAGTGCATTTATGATGACAGAGCCTATGCCTACATTCGATTTTAAGGGATCACAAAAATAGCAATGGCATTGGTGTTGGTGAAAGAAACCTTGATCCAGTTCTGTCCACAAAGGAGTGAAAGTCATAGATTTTCAAATTTGCATAGAAGTGTACACATATGTGGGATAAAATGCGATTTCTCAGTACAAGAATACAATGTGTATTGATCAAATTGGGTAGTTAGTATACCTACCATCTTAGCTATATGTCATTATTTTATGTTAGGAACATTCAAAATCCTCTTTATTAACTATTTCTGATATATGCAGAAAATTGGTATTAACTATATTTATCCTATTGTATTTTATAATAGAAGAAATTATTTTCACAATCTATCTGTGATTTTGTTTCTGTTAATCAACCTCCTTTTATCTCCTTCCCTCCATCCTTCCCAGGGTATAGTAGTCATTTTTAAACTATTTGCAAATTCTAGATTTTAGTGATTAGTGACATTGAAAGCTATACACTCACTAGTCTAGTTCTTTAGCTTAAGTTTGGGCATGACTTTGGCTACATATCTGCCCTTATTCCACTATCTGAGCTTGATTTCCCAAACTTCCTTCCAAGTTTATGAACTACTATATGTCTTTTCAATAAAGTATATTTCTGTTTCAATTTAGTTTCTGTTGCTTGCCACTTAGAACCCTGACTAATAAAAACATTCTTGCCTGGGGCCAGCAGGTTACATGATGGTTGGGGACACTGGATTCCCACATAGCCTATGGTGGTTTGAGTCCTGGAGCTGGCAGCTTGCTTTCTCACTTTCTCTCTCTCTCTCTCTCTCTCTCTCTCTCTCTCTCTCTCTCTCTGTCTGTCTTTCTCTCTGGTGAGTGCATGTGCCCTATAGAAAAATTTAAAATAATAACAATAATAATTTAAAAATTAAATAATTCTTTAAAAATATTTTTGCCCTTTATAATATTACAACTTGAATTTAAATAAATATTTCATTTGATAATAATGTGCATGACAATACCTTTTACTGGGCTAACATACAGTGTATTTATGCTGGGAAAATTCATTTTACAGTGGTTAAATGTATACAAAATAAGTAAATAAACTATAGGAAAACAAAACAAAACATATTTTTGGAAAGTAGAATTAAAAGATAAAAATAAATAGAAATCACTTTTTTAAAATAAAAAATAAACATTTTATTGCATCTCCAACTGAACCATAAACTTGATGAGACTAGACCTCTGTCAGGTGTGACACTGTTTCTCTAATGCCTATCACAGACTTGCAACATAGATACAAAACAAACTTGCTGAGTTAAAGAATAAGTATGTGCAAAGCACGATGCCTAAATGACAAAGAGGGTAGGGGGCAACAGGACATACAAAGGATAGATCTTCCATAGAAGAGTGATGTTTATAGAAATGAATTAATATGTAAGTGCAGACATGTTGAGTTTAAAGGGCATGTGCATTCCCATTGTCAACCGGAAGCAGCAGTCTGAAATGAGAGAAAACAGAGTTCCGGGTATAGATGAGGGAGTAAAGCAAATGATGCTGTTGCTCTCAGGTTCCCTCAAAATCCCTCAAATCTCTTTACATCCTTTCTGTGCACCCTTCTTCTAACTTTGAGGTGGGTCCCATCATCACCCGTGGCTCATTTTTGGAACACAATCTTGAGCTACTGAAAGCACATTGCCTGCATATGCAGAGAGCTGGGAGAGTTTGCAGTGTATGCCCACACCCCTGCCTTTCCTCCTTTGCCTTCTCAGGGACAGTTGGTGAAGAAGTAGGAAGGCCTTGTTTCAGACTGTGCAGCACTGAGAAGTAGTTGACATTCCAGCTTTCTGCAGGATCAGGCTGACTTCTGCCCGAGATCACAGTGCCCTTGCCTGGCTTCCTCTCCCAGGTCCTGTTTTACACCCTTTCCAAGCTCTTCAATGAGCACTTAATGAATCACTTGCACAGTAATCTGCATCTCGGGCCTCTGGGGAGCCAGACTGAAGACAGGGAGTTGTTCGATCGTGTTGTTCAAGTCTTCTATATTTTCTCTGATTTTCTTTCTGCTTTTTTTTTTTTATCAATTATCAAGAGAGAAGGGAAGACATTTCTGATTCTAACCGTAATTTCTGTATTTCTCCTGGCATTCTGTTATTATTGCATCATTATTTAAAAACTGTTGTAAGGTACATGCACACTTGAGAGTATTAAGCTCTGTCATGTTTTAGTTTATGTCTGATTTTTTTCTCACACATATAAAACATTATTGTCTTTGAATTTAACAATTGTTTTACTATGTGCAAGTATTTACTAAATATTTTTTTTACTGTGGTAAAAATATAACATAAATTTTACTATCTTGACCATTTTTAAGTGTATACTTCAGTAGTGATACATATACTCACATTGTTGTGAATCAAATCTCCAGAACTCTTTCATCTTGTGAACTAAAATTCTACACCCATTAAACAATAAATCCTCTTCCCCCCAGTACCTGGCAACCATTCTTCTACTTTCTTTTTCTATTAATTTAGTCATAATTTTTTAATTGTTGGAGGGCAACTGTGTTTTCCAGAAAGGGAAAAATATATAAAGAAAAAGAAATGGGAAAGAAAGTCCCTTCAGTGGTGCAGGGCCATGCATCCTTCAGAATTTGGGGCATGCACGCACACACACCTAGCATGCTCTTCAAGCTGCTATGGCTGGGTCTTGAACTATGATTGGTGATGCAATATCCAGCTTCCTAAAATACTGTTCTGTGTGGTACCAGCCCTGAAGCTGACTACTTAAGGTACCTCACATAATTGGTATCAGACAATATTTGTTCTTTTCTGACTGGTTTATTTCACTTATCATGATTTCCTGAAAGTTCATCCATGTTGTAACATGCAATGAGATTTCATCCCTTTTTTATTTTTAAAAATTTATTTAGTTTTATCTATCATTATTATTTTTAAAAGAATTATTTTATTTAAGTTTATTTATTTATGTATTTATTTTGGCCAGAGAGGGACAGAATGAGAGCTAGAGCGAGAGGGAAAGTGAGAAAGCTAGCTGCCAAGTCCAGGATTTGAACCACAGTCGACCATGTGGGAGTCCAGAGCCCTTAATCACCATACCACCTGCTGGCCCCCATTATTACTATATTTTACTTTGCTCCAGGGTGCACACACTCACCAGAGGGAGAGAGAGAGCATGAGAGAGAAAGTGAGAAACGAGCCACCAGGTTTGGGACTTGAACTGAACTACAGTTGGTCATGTGGGAAAGTCCAGTGCCTTAACCACCATACCACTAGCTGGTCCGATTTCCTCCCTTTTCAAAACTGAATAACATCCCATTGTACGACTGTGTCTGTGATGTGTATGTGTAGTTTTTTTAGACAGGGTCTTGCTGTGTCATGATCCTCCTTCGTGCCTTAGCTTTCTGAGTAGCTGGGACTGCAAGTATGCATGCACAGCTTTTCAGGATAGCAGGGAATCAAACCCAAGCTTCCCATATGGTTTTGCCCTGCTGAGTAGCATGCTTCTGGGCTAGGCCATATTGAATGTTTATTTGATATTTTGTTTTACCTTTTCATCCATTGATGGGCATCTAGTTTGTTTTCACACCTTGATGGTGCACAAATACCTCTCAGAGATCCTGCTTCCAGTTCTTTTGGATGTAGACCCAAAAATGGGATTGATGAATCATATGGTAGTTCTATTTTTGATATTTTGAAGAAACTTTATATTTTTTTCCCATAGTGAGGCATCATTTTAAATCCTACAAGTAGCACACAAGCGTTCTAATTTTGCTGCATACTTACCAACACTTGCTATTTTTGTGTTGTTTTGTTTTGTTTTTAATATTAGCCTACAACTACTGGGTATGAGGTGATAGCTCACTGTGGTTTTTTTTTTTTTTTTTTTTTTTTTTTTGGAGAGGTTTTTGCTATAGGGCGCGTGCGCTCGCCAGACAGACAGAGAGAGACAGAGAGACAGAAAGCAGGAAATCACCCCCCAGGGGGGATGGCCACGCCGCAATCCCTTCTCCTCCATTCTCCTCTTGGGATCTTGGGCACGCACGCACACGCGCCCGGCGTGAGTTTAAGCCGCCGGGTCCGGGACTCGAACCGCGGTCGACTACGTGGGAGTCCAGCGACATAGCCATTACGCTAACTGCTGGTCCCAGCTCACTGTGGTTTTAATTTACATTTCTCTGACATTTAGTGAATACCTTTTCATGATTAGCTTTGTATCTTTTTATATGCATGATGGCCATTTTTGTCTGATCTTTAAAGTAATGTTTAGGGAATTTACACTTAATAGGATTATTACTATACTTAAGTTTACTAGTATCATTTATTTTTTGTTTCTTTTTTCTTCTTTGTATGACTTCTTTGGATTAATTGTGTATTCTTTATGATTCCTTTAGATTTCTTTTGTTAGTTTATTGCCCATAACTCTTTTTTTGTCATTTTTTAAAGGGTTGATAGTACACATTTTAAATTTTTCATAGTCTAACTTTAGGTGCTATTGTACCACTCCAAGTGCAACATAAGGACTTTGAGCTATTGTAGTTATACATTTTATCTTTACATATATTATATATCTTGAAATACAATGTTATGGGAGCATCAGATGGCATAATGGTTACGTCACCGGACTCTTACGTAGTCGAGTGTTGTTCGAGTCCCAAACCCAGAGGCTTAAAAATCTCATGTCTCATGCTGGTCACGTGTGCATGTATGCCCAAAATCCCTAGCAGAGAATGAAGGAGAAGGGACTGTGGCATGGCCATCCCCCCCAGGGGGTGATTTCTTGCTTTCTGTCTCTGTCTCTCTGGCAAGCACATGTGCCCTATAGCAAAAATCGAACAACAGCAGCAAATGTTTTAAGTTTTACTGTAAACAAATTTTATAAATTTAAATACTTACAAATTATTAAAGATATCTTGTACTTACTCACATAGTTTTCCTTTTTGGCCACTTTCTTTCTTTGTGTTGGTGCAGATTTCCAAATGGTATTTTCCTCTGCCTAAAATCCCCCCTTTATAATTTCCTATGTAAATTTTCCACTGCTGTCTTTTTTTTTCTTTTTTCCCAATTTTTCAATTTCTGAAAAGAAATATTAATATTTTCATATTTCAATATTTTCATATTTCACCTTTATTTTTGAAAGTCATTCTGTGCATAAAATTTTTAAATTAACAATGTTTATTTATTCTTTCTTTTAGTAACTTAAAGATGTTGTACATTTCCTACCTTACATTGTTTCCTATGCGAAGCCTATTGCTCTTCTTATCATTGTTTCTCTGTATGCAATGTATCTTTTCTGCTGGTTACTTTAAAGACTTTTTTTAAATCATTGCTCTTAAGTAATTTGACTATAATGTGCCTAGGTTTCTATTTCTTTGTTTCCAATTTGTAGGGTTCGTTTGTTCATTTAGTTTATTAGATCTGTGACTTAAAAATGCAAATCTTTCAGTCATTATTTTTAAAAATATGTTCCCGTCTTCTCTGTCTTCTCCTTCTGAGATTCTAAATGCAAATATATTGAAACACTCAATGTAAACCCTCTGCTCTCTAATATTTTGTTCATTTTATTGAGTAACCCCTGCTTTGTGTATTTTATTTATTTTTGTTTTTCTTTTTATTTATTCATGAAAGAGTATGTGTGCATGCCTATGAGATGAGAGAGACATGGAGAAAGACTGAGGTGAACAAGAACAGAACAGACCAGGAAGGGGAGACCCTAAGGGAAGCCAGTCATCTCCATGAGTTGATGTGGTGAAGCTGAGAATTTAAGGGTGCCAAGGGAGCTAGAGTTCATGGGGTGAACTCACTTGAGAGAAAACTGTCTAGTTAGGCCACAATCCCCTTCCACCAATCCTCCAGCCAGTGGGATCTTGGGTACTCACAGTTGTCTTGGTGTAATCGGGGCTGACAGGACTGGGGATGTGAACTGTGGTCACCATGTCGGATAGATATGTCATCTCTTAAGCAGTGTATTACTACTGCACCATAAAGCTGGCCTCCTGCTATGTTTCATTTTAGATAGTTTCTATTTGTCTTGGAGTTAACTAATCTTTTATTCTGAAGTGTCCAATCTGTTATCAATTCTCTGTATTTTGCATCTGACATTGTAGTCTCCCTATCTAGAAGTACACTTTGCATGCTTTTTTTTTTTACATCTTTTATGTTTCTGCATGATGTGCTCAAATTTTGCTCTATTTTTTAAGATGTCAAATACATTTATACTAACTGCCTTAATGGTCTTTTCAATACAGTCATCTGTGTGATTTCTGAGTCTGTTTTTAGTGATTGCTTTTTCTTCAATATGCATCATATTTCCTGCTTCTCTGTATGGCTGTTAATTTTTAATTGGATCTGAGACATTATGAATCTTATCTTGTTGATTGCCGGACATTTTGTTTCATATAATATTCTTGAGCCCTGTTCAATGATTCAGTTGAGTTATTTAAACTTTTCAGTGCATTTTATAACTCTCTGCAAGGAAGAACCAGAGCAGCCTTTTGTCTGAGGCTTACTTTGCCCCTGTCCGAGGAAATACCTTTCCAAACAGTCTATCCAGTGCTCCATTAGTTAGAAGATTTTTCCACTCTAGATGGTGGAAACATTAACTATTTATGGCCCTGTATGAATTCTTGGGGTTGTTTCCTTGCACCTCTGGAATGCTTCTTGCATGGCCTTGGGTAAGCTGTACACCTTCATGAGATGACCAGCTCTCAGCCGAGGATTTCAGGGGGAGCCTTGGCTAACCTCCCAGTCTTTATCTGAATGCAATTCTTTCCTCTTTAGAAAGTTCATCCTGTACCTTCTACCTCTCTTATCAGATTTCCGGCTTCACCACCTCAGTTCATGGAGACTGCTGGCCTCTATCAGGGTCTCCCTTCCCTCTGTTCTGGAAACTTCAAGCTAAAAATCATAGGGGTCATATCATTTCTTTCTTATCTCCAAGTGATCACTGTCATACAATGCTGATGTTGCAAGGCCTAAAAACCAGTTTTACATACATTATAAGGGATGTTAGTTGTTTCACCCAAGAATAGTACATCTAGCTATTGTTATGCTATTGGGATGGAAATCAGGTATTGCTGTTTCTGATGATGAGGGAAACTTGTTCAGTTTTGTACAGAGAGAAAGACTGAGTGAAAATTGCAAATTGATGAGAGAGAAGGAAAAAAAATCAATAGATTAAGTTTCTTAAGTAAACAGAAGGGAGAAATAATCAAAGCTGAGATGGAGCTCAACTTTGCATGGGGAAAGAAATACCTCTATATGAAACAGGAAGAAAGGAGAGAAGTAGTGGTGACGAAACAGAGAAATTTAAACGCAGCTTTCATTTGGTCAGCTGTACTATTTGAGCTCTTATTATTTACTGTGAATAAAGCTCAGCTACTTCCTGCAGTGAGGGAGAAGGGATGCAGGAGGTTGAGGCTGAAGTGTGATTACCACACTGTCTCCTCCACCTTCCTCAAATTTCTCTTTCTTTTTTGGAGAGGTTTTTGCTATAGGGCGTGTGCGCTCACCAGAAAGACAGGGAGAGACAGAGAGACAGAAAGCAAGAAACCACCCCCTGGGGGGATGGCCATGCCACAACCTCTTCTCCATTCTCCTCTAGGGATCCAGGGCATGCACGCACATGCACCCGGCATGAGTTTAAGCCACCAGGTCCAGGACTTGAACCGCGGTCGACTACATGGGAGGTCAGTAACATAGCCATTACGCTAACTGCTGGTCCCTCAAAATCCTCTCTCTAGATCCTTTCATCTCTAACCTTTTCTTATTCTTGATGGACGTGCGAGGTTTATAGATTGCCTAATAAGTTTTTAATCAGCCTACAGCCATTTTGAAATTAAGAAAGGCCTCTAATGAGGGAAATCTGTTTGAGGAATGGTCAGACAAGAAACCAGGAGTGGGTATTTAAAAAAGAAGAAAGAAAAAAAAAAGGAATCGAGATAATTGCTCAAAGGAAAGCCATTGGCTGTGGTGAGATTGTAGTAGGAATGGTATTTGGTATCTACAAATATTGAGCTTGTTGAGACAGTTTGGTGTTGCTTGCTGACTGTCCCCTTGTTACCTGGCTGCAAAAATAAGCTCTCTTCTCCAGCCTCTGCCTCTCATTTCATTGACGTTGAGAAGAAGCAGTTGGACTTAGCTTGTCAGTAACAAAGCCCATTTTTTTAAGAGAGATTTTTGCTATAGGGAGCTTGTGCTTGCCAGAGAGAGACAGAGAGAGAGAGTAAGAACTCACCCCCACCATCCAGGGGGGAATGGCCACACTACAACCTCTTTTCTTCCATCCTCCTCTTAGGATTTTGGGCATGCACACACATGCCCAGTGTGAGTCTCAAAATGCCAGGTCTGGGACTAGAGCCACGGAGGACCACAAGGGAGTCCAGTGACATAACCATTACACCATCTGCTGATCCCACAAAGCCCATTTTAAACCTTTTGGTGGTCTGGTTTGCAGCTCACATTGGTATCTGATATCTATCATCTCTTGGTGCCTCCACTGAACTTATTTTTAATATACTGTTAGACCAGATTAATAAGAGATGTGAGACAAGTGAAAATACAGTTCTGATGCAATGAGGTTAATGTTTTTTTATAAAGTATAGCAGGTGATGTGAACCCACTGGGATTGGGGCCCCGTGTAATCTTGAATAAGCACAGAAAGGCTGCCAGAGTGTACTGTCCTTATGACTCAAAGGAATTATCAGGAAATGGCGGTGAGGAATGAAGTGGTAAGAAGAAAGGACGTTCCACTAGAGGGAGGGGAATGTGTAAAAGTTGGAGGCAAAAGAATTATTAGACTGTGAGTCGATCAATAAGTCTAGAGAGGTGAGGAAGCTTATCACCCACTCCAGAAATATCTTTAATGTACCCTAAAGTGTTTAGAATTGATCCTGAAAAAAGCAGAGACTCCTATAGGAACTTTTCGCTTCTCTTTGTTTCTTACATTCATGAGAGAGAACAGGTACTCCTGAGAGTGAAAAGAAAAGAGACACAGGCACCTTGGACAGGGTCTCATGGTGCTGCAGTCCCCTTCCCCAGCCACTCACCTTTCAAGCTCTTGGGTGTACCTGATTTCAGGCCAACTCAGGATCTAAACCAGTAGTCAGCCAAGTAGCTTCTAGCATGGCAGCCCAAGAGCTACAACCTGCAACACTCAGGCTGGGCCTAAGGGGTTTTAAGCAGAGGAGCGACTGATGACATTTGCAAATCCAAATCATTCTGATGACAGAATAGAGAATCCAAGAAGAGGGAACGAACGACACTTCGGAGAACTCGTGAGAAGAGAGAGCGGCCTGTGATGGAGCGAGAACAGTGGAAATGGTGAGAGGTGGATATATCCTGGAGAACGAAATGGTAGAACCGCCAGAACCCAGTGACTTAGTAAACATGTGGCATGAGAAAGAGGCATGGGAGAAACACCCAGGTGTTTGTCTTGGATAACTGGATGGATGGCTGTGTTTTCAGCGAAACAAGTATTACTGGTTAGATGTTCTAAAACTTCTTGTAAAGCAAGAGAAAGTAGGGAAGGTTGGAACAGTCTGGATTTGTTTTTCCTGATTGAGCATCTTGTCTACCTGTGCCAGGCACAAGGGCTGGAAACATGCAGAAGCTATGGAATCATAACTAAGAGAAATGGGGGTAGGGGATAGAGAAAAATGACAACGGGGAATCTCTAAGGCCCAGCCAAGGTTGAACAACATGAATTAGTAGTGGAACCAAGGGTCATGGTTTTGACTTTCTTTCAGCAACCCCAGGCAGCATGATGGTAGAATCGGAGAGGGCAGAGCTGAAGAATATGCAGCTGTGAGGGTAAGTTTACAGCAAAGTGAGAGATGGGGAGGGAAAAGGGGACTAATAACAAGCGTTACTAAAATGCCTTCCAATAAGCACAAATTAGATAAGGAAGCCGGGAGAGTCAGAATAGGGCCAATGAGAAAATAGGAGTGGGTGAACGGCTGGAAGCCAGTGAGCTGAGAACGAAGAAGAGAAAGATGAATAGGAGAAACCAGCAACATCAATGTTCCAAGGCATGGCAGTAGCAGATCGCTAAGTCACAAAGTGGATTCAGTTGCTGAGGATCTCTACAATCATTTCTTTGAAGTGGTCTTCCATTTGAACATTAAGAGCTTATTGAAAACTCTTAGGCAGAAATGCAATAAAACATAAAAATCATTCCTTGCCATTCCGGGTCTAAACACAGAAAGGATTCATCGATCAAACAAATCAATGTAGAAAACTTTAAATTTCCTATTAAATAAATGTCACACATTTAATAGCAGAAAGTGATGACTAAGAGGTGGAGAGGCTAGGCAGTACATACAAAAGGTTTCATCCACACCCTGGTTTGTGGGTTTTTTTACTCTGATGCCACCACCACACCTATGAGTTTCGCTTATTAAAATAATAAAGAGGGAGAGTAACTAAATCTTGCTGACCACTGCGTAGAGCTAACCGCAGTTCCTCAAAGGCTAAACCTGACAGACAAGATCAAGAGTCAATGTAGAAAACGTCTACTGAGGTTAGCTAATACTTTTTTCCAACCTGGTCTACAGGTACGTGCTAACGTGTGAGTTGGTTTTGCTCATCTTCAACTCATCTTTGAGAAAGTTTATCTCACCTTCCTTATTACACTTACAAAATATGACATTTAAAATCAAGATTGGAGTAGGGGGGTCCAAGCAGATTTGGAATCCCCCTTTTCAGAAATAATTTTAAGTGTTTAAAAGGCAACCACAAGAAGTCAGTCTCAGACAGGTGCAAATAAAGGCTTTTATGCATTATGGTATGTCCTTAGTGACACATGCATGTGTAAAAGTCAGTAAAATAGCTGTTATCATGTTAGCTACGATTTAAAGCGACATTACGCTAAACTCTTCACGTGTCATTGCATCTGCACGCTATACGAAATAGATACCCTCATCCCATCTCAGAGAAGACCAGGGACGTGAAATAGCCAGTTACCTGCCCAGGACCCATGGCCAGTAGGTGATGGAGCTGAGTTATCTGCCCGACTCGAACACGCAACGCTGCAGAGTGGTGTCCTTACAATGTTCACTGGAGTCCCGTGTAAAGTGCATGCTCTCCACTTTTTAGATGTCCCCGAACACTGGATTTTACCTTCTGAGTCACAACCCCAAGACCTATCATCTCATCACCTTGAGGGAAGTGGGCGAGGGCCAGCCGTGAGTTGGGGACGACAGATAGAACAGGTGACAACTGAGAGGCGGGGCAGGGCAGGCCCAGCCTTGAGAGACTCCGGGAGCACAGGGCGCAGCCAACCAAGGGAGCCAGGGCCGAGGTGCGGGCAGGGCCGCACCTGTGCACGTGACCCGCTCGGGCGCGGGGACAGAGGCTGGCTCACCTGGGCCCACGTGACGGGGCGGGGCCTCGCCTGCCAGAGAACCGCGTGGCCACGCCCCCTCCGGCGCGGCTCGCCCAGACCTCGCGGACCCGAGCGGCGAAGGCGGCGGGAGCCGGGGAAGCGGAGGCGGGAGGCGGGAGGCGGCGGTGGCGCGTGGAAACGCAGCAGCGGCAGCGGCAGCATGTCGGCCGGCGGAGCGCCAGTCCCGCCGCCCCCGAACCCCGCCGTGTCCTTCCCGGCCCCCCGGTTAACCCTGCCCATCGGCCCCGACATCCTGCGGACCTACTCGGGCGCCTTCGTCTGCCTGGAGATTGTAAGTGGGACAGCCTCGGGGAGGGTCTCCCAGGCAGCGGCATCCCTGTCGCCGGGCTGTCTCTGCGCCTGCTCCCACCCTCCTTCCCCGCGCCCGCCCTCACCCTCCTTCCCTTCGACGTGGCCTTGTCCTGCGTCCCCTCCGGAGGTCTTCTCCTTGTCCGGAGTAGCCTCCTGGGTCCTCTCGCCTGGCACCTGTTACGCTGGCACCTGCTCCAGCGCCGGACGGAAATGGCCCCGAGAGAGCGAGCCGGCGGCCGGGCGGGGCCGAGGACTGGGGACTGGGAGGGGAGAGGGGCTGTTTGGGCTTGGGGACGCCTTCAGAAACTCGGAGTTTGGTCGGAGGCCGAGCTTGGCGAGGGCAAGGGCCGGTGCTTTCGGCCTCGCCTGTTGCTAACCTGCCATTTTGTTGGGTGGTGCAAAGGTGTAGCTGACGACTGGGTGACCAGGAGGCTGCCAGGGTGTGGAAAGCTGGGGCAGGAGCGCCAAGAAGAGAAGGAAGGCCGGAGACCTGAGCCTGTTCCCTCCCCGTGCCTTCCATAGTACCCTTCGGATTGGGAGAGGAGGACGCGGGAGGCAGGACTGGGAGAAAGGTGAAGTACGTGCCGTGCCCTTGGCAGGTTCTAACCAAGTGGGAGCGTGAGATTGGCGGGGGACAGTGGGAGGCTGTCACGTTCGTCTCCACCCGCCCTTGCACCTTCTCGCTCCTGCTCCACCTGCACAACTGCAGACCTTCCCAGCGCACATCTTTTGGGACCAGATAAAGGTGGGGTCACCTCATCTGTCAGGCAACCTTCTTGGGCTAGATACTTGAACTTTTAAAAGGAATTTTATGGAGTTGGAAGCTTTCGAAGCTCATTGTGGACAAGGAGAAAATGTGCAAATATGAATTAGGCAACCTGAGGTTGCATCATGCCCAGAGAATGGCAAATAGAATGAAATGTTGGTGAGCGAGTGCCTCATGACTGTAGGCTGGTTTCATTTGCTCTGTTTGGGGTTTTGACTCTCCCCTCACCCTCTTGGAGTTTGCATAACCTGGATTTGGGTTGCTTGGATTTCACTTTTGTGCTAGTGGGGCTGGATGCCTTGTGCGCATTGGTTTTCTGCCCTATTATGCTCAAGTGGCCAAACCACCCCAAGTTAAGTTTAGCTCCGATTTAATGTGAAAGAAGAGACACAATGAGTTAGAGGCGATGACATCAGTAATCGGATCGGGACTGCCAGGCTGAAAGAATCTGGTTTGCGTTTGAGGCCAGTTCAGAAGTATATGAATGACTGGGAGGAGGTACCAGCCTCCATGTGTGAGGAAGGAGACAGGACTGCATGGGGCCTGCTACCTGCTGTGGGATGGAGGCCGGCTTAGAACAGTCAGAGCTGGCAAGAAAGTTCGTGGGTTCTGGGCGGTTCTCTGTTGGTTGCTTATCTCTTTTAAAAGTGTTTGCCATATCCACATTCCACCCTAGCATTTACAGAATGTTCACTTACAGAGACTCGCTTTTTAAACTTCAGTACTTACTTTAGCCTCTTCCTAGGCAGTAATATACATAAAAACTCAAAGTTATTAATTTGATTATATTTTAATATGTATTTGAATACATATGTATTTATTTACAGACACAAGAACATGAAGATACATATATGTATATATGTATATATCTAAATGCACATACACACATATATATGTATGTAAAGAAGGCTTATCCATGTACCAACAAATCAAATACCATCTCAAAAACCACCTATAGTCATGTTATACCTTTTGGAAAATGTGCCTAATTCTGAGTGGGAAAAAAGTGGAAAGTGACTTATTCAATTTTGCCTTCTCCCATTCCCATATCTCCTCAGGTACCTCAATGGTTAGGTCTCAACTCTTAGTGTACTTAATAATTTAGGAAGCTTTTAAAAATACTGTTGCCAGCCCAGACTAATTAAATCGGAATCTCTGGGGAGCACTTGGAGTCAGCTAGTCTTTTTTTTAAGTTTCTCTGGAGAGTCTAATATATAGTCACAGCTGGGAACCCTTATAAAAAGGACAACTCTTCTCTTGCACACGTGAATTCTCTGTCTCCTAAAACTTTGTACTGCTCTCACTCTGTGAAGGATCCCAGTTTCATGCAAATATCCAGTCTAGTCCATATGTGTTATCTCATATTTTTCTGTCTTGTTACCCCCAGAAATATGTCTCAGGCTCTTTGGGGTAGGACAGCATCATTTTTTTTTTTTTTTTTTTTTTTTTTTTGGAGAGGTTTTTCGCTATAGGGCGCGTGCGCTCGCCAGACAGAGAGAGACATAGAGACAGAAAGCGAGAAATCACCCCCCAGGGGGGATGGTCACGCCGCAATCCCTTCTCCTCCATTCTCCTCTCGGGATCTTGGGCACGCACGCACACGCGCCCGGCGTGAGTTGTAAGCCACCGGGTCCGAGACGCGAACCGCGGTCGACTACGTGGGAGTCCAGTGACATAGCCATTACGCTAACTGCTGGTTCCCTATTTTTCAAAACTATTTTCATTTGCTTTTCACATTTTGTGGTCAAACATCTTAATAAATTCAGATCTTAGAGCTCATTTGCCTTGTTTTCATGAATATCATGCACCCCCCACTGCCCCAGTAAAGAAATACTAAAATATTGTAACAAAACAAGAGACCTTTAGTGAAACAAGAGACCACCTTTGCTATGAACATAGCTTTTGATTGGCCGTAAAGCACATTGTCCAGAACGCTCACAGACACTGGATTGCATGCTTTGAGAAAGCGGGACTCTCAGCTGCCATGTTATCTGTGTATCTACAATAGAAGATCCACCTTGAGTGGCTGTACAGATGGGAGCTAACTTAAGCACTTTTGAAGGACCTCAACAGCCAGATTTCTCATTTCCCTCCGAATTTCCAGTTCCTCTGAAATGTCTAATCCTCCACGAGGCCTCTTCAGAAATTCCTCATCCAATAAATTAAATGTGAGAATTCCCTAGGTATAGATATAAATACCATTCTGGAAACCTATTATTTAGTCTCTACCAGTGTTTCTGGATATCCCCAGACAACGTCTTAACTTTGGCCTTTTATTCAAATCTATTAGTCTTCACAAAAATTACTTTATTTATTTATTTATTTTTGCTACAGGGCACATGCACTCCCTGAAGAGAAAGAGAAGGAAAGTGAGAAATCTCACCCTAGGGGGGATGCCCATGCTGCCATCTCATCTCCTCCATTCTTTTCTCAGAATTTGGGGCACACAGTGCATGTGCCTGTGTGTCTCAAGCCATCAGTCTGGCACTTGAACCATGTAGTTGGCCATGTGGGATCCAGTACTTTAGCCACACTACTTCCTGGCCCCCATGAAAATGTCTTTGTTTATGTCTTGTTACACAGTAAAAACTATCTGACAAAGATGAACTAGACTATCAATAGTTGACTAAGCTAATAGATCATGATCTTGGAGCTCAGTTCTCATATAACCATTTAACTCTACTCAAAGAACTCTACTCCAATCACCCTTTTTCTAGTCTAGCCACAACCTCAAGTATAAGCCATTTTGGGTGGAAATAATATAAAAGAAAAGTGTATTGCCAAATTACCAGTACCATGTAAAGCAATTTATGGCATTGGTTTCATAGGTGGAGAATATTACAACTTCACATGCATGGTGTGATTTTTTGAAATAGGTGTGTTTCATTCCTGGATCCTTGAACTGTCAGATTGGATTTTGGATTTTGGCCTCAGGTATACTAACCAATGTAAGCTTGCCATGAAGAATTTAATGCTGAGTTAGTATTACAAAGCAAAGCTTTTCAGTGTAAGATGGGAAGTAGCATATTCAAAAGTTATCATTTTCAAAATCTCCCAATATTTCCTGAGTGAATGTTTTCTAAACCAGTCATCAAATGTTTTTATGAATACTTACCATGTGCAAGGCATTCTTCTGGGGACAAGGATATTTAGGCCCCTCCTCACCTGAAAGATATAACTTAGTGGAGAGCATATGCACAAAAGTAGCTACCACTCAGGGAACATCAAGAACAGGAAGTGAACTACAGCTGAGTATATTCTAGGTGGACCTATCTATAGTGAAATGACAGTGGAGCACCTGTACTGTCAGGCCGAATAAGATATTTAGTGTCCCTGGCCTCTATGAAGCTCTTTTGTAAAATGTACAAGAATGATTGAAGGTAACAGTGTTAGTCATAAATAAGAATAAAGATCACCATTGAATTTAGTATGTTTGCAGTTCCAGTATTTAGGACACTGTTTATATTCTCTCAGTTATTTGCTCACATTCTCTTTATGGGTGATATTCTGGGACTTTTTTTTTCCACATGCTTCTAATAGTAGTAATGTGGGCACTATAATTTTTATCTATTTAGCATATAACTGAGAACATTCTGTGCATCAGATCTCATGTTATGCCCTGGGAATGGGATAACTAACATAGTTCCCACCTTTAAAAGAAATTAGTATAGGTGGAATATCAAGTCAAGGGAGAATTACAGTGCTTGTTGAAGTGCTGAAATATGTTCATGAGACATTCTGTGGAAAGGCAGGTAAGAGTATATCTTGGCTAGTGGTGTGACCAGGGTAGAGAGCACTCATCTGGTGGTGACATTTGAGTTTGGCTTTCCAGGATGAACCAACGTTCAAAAGACAGAAAAAGTGGGAAAGAGTGTTCCAGGTAGAAACCAGGGTATAGTGGGCCACACGGCGATTGGGCCAGAGCTAAAATGCAGCACTCTATGAGGCTGACCCATGTGGGAAGGTTCTGAGTTCAAATCTGAAGACCTCCTTGAATACTCCCGGCACATGTGTGCCCATGACCCATGACTGAGGCTGGAGATGGATCGTGGTGTCAAGTTGGAGGTGCGTGTGCTCTATACCTCACTCGTACAAGAAATCTGAAAAAATAAACTTAAAAATAAAGCAAAAAGAACAAATCAATGAATGAATGCACAAGGACCTGGAAAACTCAGCGATGAGACTATGGCTTCACGGTTTTGGCAGTTGTTTGTTTTCTGACGTGACTGGTGGGAAGGTGGCAGAAGAAGGAAAAACAGCGGGTAGGTTCAGATTGTGATTTGCTGGGAGATGCTAGGCCCAGGCACTGACTTTATTCTATGTTAGGGAGCTGCTGAGGCACAGATCAATTTGATTGACCTTACGTCTTAGAAATCTTTGAGTAAGGAAGTTTGATTGTAAACTGAGGTCTTGAAAACAGAGTAAGGGGGCTTTTTGCAGTGGTTTAGGTGAGCAATGATGAGAACCTGAAATAAGGCAAAGAAAAGAAGAAAAAGAGAGAAATTGGAGGTTTAGGAGGTCAGTCAACAATGTAAGTTTGACATGTCCTCAAGTAATACTAGGCCAGACTTAAGTGTAAGATATAATGCAAAGGAATTATGCCAGAAAAACAAATGTTAATGAAAGCATGATGCTGAAAGACGAACTGTGGAAAAGGCAGATGCAGTCATGCAGATAAATCTATGCAAAGGATTTCAGGTTATTTTCAACCCGAAGCTTTGACTCCAGACTGCCTGACAGGTAAATGTTCTGATGAGTAGACTTTTCCATCCCAGAAAATAGATTTTGATTGAGAAAGGGCATTTGCTATGGACAAAAGGGGCCATCCATGGCTGTGTTTGTTTCCCTAAATTGGTTTTAATCCTGTAAGTAAAATTCTTCCTTTGCCCCTGGGTCAAAATTTCTCCATCCACATGAAAGAAATCTTTAAGATTTTGTAAGAAAAAATAAACCAATACCCTTACAAAAGGTTCTTGTCAGAAGTTGTTTGCCTTGACTGGCAGCCCCACAAGAAATATGAAGAATCGAAATATGGACTTTAAACAGAGTTGTCGGAATATTGACCTTGAGGTCCCAAGGAAATGGTCAAGGAGAGGGGATTTGTCTTAAAACGTTCAATAGAGGAACCAGCAGATGGCATAATGGTTACGCTACTGGACTCCCACGTAGTCGACCCCGGATCTAGTCCCAGACCTGGTGGCATAAACTCATGCTAGGCGCATATGTGTGCATGCCCAAAATCCCAAGAGGAGAATGGAGGAGAAAGGATTGCGGGGTGGCCACCACCCCAAGGGGGAGGGGTGATTTCTCGCTTTCTGTCTCTCTCTCTCTGTCTTTCCAGTGAGCACTCGTGCCCTATAGCAAAAACCTCTCTCTAAAAAAAAAAAATGAACAATAAAAAAGTTCAATAGAAATTTTGTACATAGTAGAAGAAGGAGCTTTGATCAGGGCATATCTGTATTGATAGGGTTGAATAGAAAGGACTGCATAATGGTACAGGACAAGATCAGGTTGTCATGCCCAGTATTGTGCATGTGTGGTACTTAACAAACGCCACTTGATTGTTTTATAGTACAAACTGAATGGTGTGTCAGAATATTCTGGGGCAACTGCCACAGTGCACAAGGGCAGCTTTGGGGTGAGAAGGGCAGCTTTGCACTGGAAGACCTCCTTAGGTCTTGCCCCGGTAGAAAAATACTGTGGTTCTTCTCCAATTATCTACTGTTTTACCAGAATTTCTTAAGTGTCCTATGTTATATGAACGGGCCTTGTTCTTCCATAGCCGGCATATGTCACACTCTTGTAAAACAGCATTGAAAACAGGAGGTAAAAAAGACAGAAAAGAGGCCGATATCAGGGCATTGGCATGCAGGAACATTTTTAACCTGTGATAGCTACTTATCTTCAAACATGAAAAAAGGATTTTGAACATCAAAGGAAATGGTAAACAAGAATGAAAAGGGGTCAGAACATATTTCTCTCTGTAGTATGTACTTTCCATTTTAGGGTTAGCGTCAGCTATTTAAACAACTGAAGGGAAGTTTGGGTCAGGTGGGGAATAAGCAAGTATAACTACAGAGCTTAGACAGAAAGCTAAAACACAAAAGTAGCATGTTTTGCTCAAAGCCCTCTTGTATATATGTCATTTCTTGTTGGTTCCCAGGATTTGTCTTGTTTTCCTTTCCCTAATTAAAGGAAGGAAGGAAGGAAGGAAGGAAGATCCTTTCTGCTGTACCTCTAATTCAGACCAGTACCAGGACTAGTCCAAGTCCAGTGTGGATGGAAGTTGGCCTGGTTAGAGGACAGAGGGGACTCTATGGGGGGAGCAGGAAGGGACGGGGAGGCATGGGTCTGCCCTGAGCAATGGCTTCAGTGGCACTAGGTCAGCTGGGCGAAGTTGAGACCCAAAGAAGATTGAAAATGGGATGTCGTGAAGTAGTCTGGGAAGGGGTGCCTACTCTCCCATAGCTTTCCAGCCCCGTACTAAGATCTTGTACTAAGTGGTGGGTGTTGCCAATAATAACTTGAAAATTGAGAATTACATGTTCCTGCTTCTTTAGTCTTTATGCCTATTTTTGACATCCTCTGTGTACCAGGGAACGAACCCAGCTCCAGACAGCAGCACATTTCCGGCATCCTAAGCTGTGCCTCTGGAGCATTTTCTTCTGGAACCACTCGTTGCACACACTGGTTTCTATCCACTTCAGGGAGAATGCAATTGAGCACCATCTGTAGAAAGTATAGTCCTGGAGCCCACTGCTAGCATGGTGGTGTAGATGGCTGAATCCTACATGGTCAGTGGTGTATTGGGTCATAGGGAAAGTCATGATGCATTTTTGCATTAAAAAACATGTCATGATTTTCCCAACAACCTAATAGTTTGAATCCTGGACCTGGCAGCTTGGGAAATAAACCAGGCACATGTGCGTGTGTGCCCGAAATCCCTAAAAGAGGGAAGGGTGGAGGAGAAGGGATCACAGTATGACCAATCCCCATGGTGCTTTTTCATGTTCCCTTTCACTCTCTCTTGTCTGTCTCTAGCTGACACACACATCCTCTAGCAAAAAATAATAATAATAATAATTTTTTAGAAGAAAGCACTTTCCTGGGTTCTGAACATTCTTAAACATATGTTTAAGGCACCTGTACTGACTCTGTCCTCACATCTCAGTGGGCAAAACAGGTGTGTGAATTTGTAATTTCAGTCCAGGCGTAAACCATAGGAGACATACCTCAGTACCATGGACGGGTGGGAGGAGGGCATCCAGCCAGGAAAGTCGTCTGGAGCACATGGTATCAGAGTTTAGTTACCTGACAAAAATTGAATGGCAAGGTACTAGACAGAAGCATGGGCAAGTGTGATTGAGTCTTGTGTACAGGGAATGTGGGCAGAAATTGAAGTGCAGAGAAAAGGTGACAGGAAAAGGGGCATTGCAGGGGCGAAATGACCTTAGGGAGGTAGGCAGCAGTATTCTCTTAGTGTCAGTACCACAGGGCTGCAGTTGCATTATGAATGCATTTACACTTTGGTCAGCTGCCTTGTAAATATGACATCTGCCAGTTATTGTTACTTATAAATATGACATGTGTCAGTTATTATATTGTATCTGTTGACTGAAGTATGTTCTCAGTTTTAAAAAAAAAAACTTTCAAAATATAAATTGTGTACAACATAGAGCTAGTTGCAAGTCTTCTTTTTTCTAGATGTTCTCTTTCTGAACTTATTAAACACATCAATAGCCATGATGTTCCATATACAGGTACCCAATAAGCCAGTACCCATTAAAATAAGAGGGGTTAATAATAGCGTTCTGGACTTATGGGGGGGGGGGGGGAGGCACAAACCCCTCTGTGATTGTCCTAATAGTTACAGGCTGTATCTTTGGAAAAATACGTAGTCACTTATCTACACAAACACATATGATTTAAGAGAACCTGTGGAAAATGGATAGAAACTCTGCTCTAGAATGAATTCTAACCTTTGAAAGAGGCAAAATGGGGTAATGTTAACAACATAAACTCTGGGAGACAGTGACCAAGTTCAAATCCCAGGCCTCACACCGATTAGCTGTGTTCCTTAGGATAAGTTATTAATGACTGTCAATTAACTGAATTAACTTACCTGCAAAGTAGGAATAGTAGTATTAATTATCTCTCAGGATCTGTGAGAATTAAACTGGCACAAATAAAACCCTTAGAACAGTGCTTGGAATGTAAGAGCTCTGTAAATGTTAGGAAATATTTCTGTTATCATCATCAACTTCACCTCTTACTCTAGCTCCATGAGGCAAACAGGGAGAGTTTCTGTTTGTTCTGTTTTCTTTTCTTTTCTCCTTTAGGTTTGCTGGTTGTTCATTGTCATTGCAGTAGAGTATTGAAATGTCTAATATCCAGATAATAGAAGAATTAGAGTGGGTTATATGTTACATTCAGGAAGTTCTAGAAAATGAGGTATTTTTCTTTAGGGGTGGTCTAACCAGTCTTTTATTCCTTCGGATTCACTTACCGTTTCCTGTTCTCATTCCAAAGGTAACCGAAGATAGGTCAGAGTAGGAATTCGCCTTTGTACTTGGTGCTTTAAGAGTCTAGTAAGACGAAGCTGTCCGATTGGTTTGAAAATTATTAGCAAAGATGTCGAAGGGCATATTTAAAGGCATGTTATTGAGAAATAGATAACATTTGAAATTAAGTGTATTTATAAGAGGAATCCTTTGGGAACCTAAGAGGACCATCCAAATAGGAGACAAGTTGAGGAGTCTAATCCAGGCAGCCAGCATTGCAAGAGGCACTGCTTGCTCAATACCGTGTTTTCCTGCGGAGTATGTATTTTTACCAAGCCACAGTTTCTAGTGAGAACTTGTCTTAACTCCAGTTCTGACGGCTCAGTGTAGTGCGATTTGCAGATGAGCACATTTGTGGTTTTCTTACAGGGAGAATGCAGCCAAGTGATGCCCTTCTGGTGTGCAGAGGCCAAATGAAAGTGAGAAATAGCTATTAAACCATGAAGAACAGCAAATGTCTTAGGAGTTTGCAGCATCGGAATAACTGCAGCTCTGAGTATATTTGAGTTCTTGTGTGTGCCAGGCGTATCTTCAGTTGGGCTAAGATGGTACGGGGTGACTGTCATAGGAGAAGGTGAGGAGCTTTTTACCGTTGCCTTAGCTGTAAGTAAGGTGATCTTATTTTATAGCTTGATGTTCTAAGCTGTGAGCCCTGGCTGAGTTTCATAAAGAAATTTCAAATTGAGGTGCATTTGGCTTTTTTTTTTTTACATAATTATGAGACATTTTAGGAAACTAGAGAGCAGAGGAAGTTGGTGGTAGACAAAAGGTCAAAATGTGGCTTCAGATTCAAGATGGGAACAGCGTGGGTGAACCGTGGCACCCGACCACCTTTCTTCACAGTACGCTGCAGTTGCTATGGTACTTATCAACCACGTGCCCTTGGATTTTAGCCATGTTTATGCCTTCCTTCTCACCTCTGGAACAGGGCTCCCTCCAGAGTCTCTACTAAACCACGACCACTAATAGTTACACTGTATCTGGTAAATAGTCCGAGCCTCCTAAAACACAGAATGACCTGGAGTAAACCTATTAGTAGTGTTAGTAAAAGCTTGAATTTTAAGTTGGGAAGCTTGGAAGGAAAGGGTGCTTTTGTCAAAAAGAAATCATGGAGTTGGGGAAAAATAACTTTATCAAGGCCATAGTGACCCACACACCAGCCCAGCACTTTTTGTTTGTTCATTTGTTTGTTTAATGGGGGGGAGCACATGCACTCACTTGAGACAGAAAGATGAAGAGGGAGAGAGAGAAAGCACCCCCAATGAGGCATGGCCACACCATAATCCTGTCTCCTCCATTTCTCCATCCCATTGGGATTTTGGACACATGATGCATGTTAACCAGCATGTTTTTTAAGTTGCCAGGGCCAAGACTCAAACTGTGGTCAGCCATATAAGATCCATCTCCCTTAACAACTAGGCATGGGTCCAACCCTAGCGTGATACTCTTGAAATAAGGAAGGAGGCCCACCAAAGGGGGCTTTATGTTTTTTGCCCCATCCTGTATCATCCAGATCTAGCCTGACGAGTAGGACTTGCACAAGATTCCATAGATTCTCTGACCTAGGGATGTAGTGCATATATTTCTATGAGAGGGAGGGTGGGAGCATTTGTATACCCCTTTTTCCCTCTTTCCGTGCAACACCCACACCACAAATGAGACAAATCTTATCCCTTTTCAAATAAGCATTTAGTTTCTTTTCCAAGCCTTTGAGGTGTTGGAAGGACTGTAATTTTGAGTACAGGAACAGTTAATCTATACTGTTTCACAGACTAGCTTCCCCTGTCAAAGCCTTGTTCTATCTTAAAAGCAACCCTGCTTCCTCTGCCTGCTTTCGCAGACTCCTCCCATTCTGTTTCTTCTCCTCTCTCCCATTCTCTGAGAGCACACTGTGCTGAGCTCTTTTTATAGCCCTGGCCACAATCTGCTCCGGAATCAGATTTAATGGTTTCTATTTCTCCCTTATTCAGAGCTCCTGGAGATGGAACCTTGCCCTTCTTGGTTTTTTTTTTTGAGCATTTTCTACAATCTAGCAGTAGGTTTGGGGCTGACCTGTTTGCGGTCCAGTTTGGGTATATTTAATTCCAAAAGACCCTATAGCCTCTTCTTTAGAGATGTGAATTGATCACAGTTTCTAAAGTATGTTATTATGCTTATCTGTTTGAGTCTGCCTGTCCCAAACTGTGGCAACTGTTCTTTATTATCCTTCATGCTTTCACATAGATTCTCAATAAGTGATTCTTTTTCTTTTATCGTCAGAGAATGTGTTTAAAAGAGAGAAAGAGAAGGTGCCCCCAATGGGGCATGGTCATTCTGCAATTCTTTTTTCCTGTTTCTACATCCTGTCAGGATTTTAGGTATGCATTCACATGCATCCAACATGCTTTTTAAGCCACAGGGGTTGTAATTCAAACTTAGGTCAGCCACATGGGATCCTGATCCTTTAACCACTGAGTTATGGGGCCAGCCCACTCAGTAAATGATTCCTAAGAGATACTTAATAATGATGTACATTTCCTAAATTGTATTTGAAGTAGTGTAGGTTATTTTTAGTATGATAGTAAATAAAGGCTACAAGAAATAAGAAACTGGGGGGGAATGATTCATTGAAGTCATTCTTCAAATATTTACACCTTCAAATACTTATCAACTGATGTGAAACAGTAGATAATCTTTTACCAAGTACGAGTTTCTTTCTTTCATAAGTACTGATTGGGTGATGCCGATTAAAATTTTTAATATGCATTAATATTCATTATTTAGGTTTATTTCATAAAACTTTGTGGGCTAATGGTTAATTTTTGACCTGAAATTGGGACTTGCAGTATACCACCACAATTAGACATTTATTAGACTGATGCTCTACTTATCATTGCTCAAGTAATCACCTTTTAAAAAATTGTATTTATTTTTTCCATGAGGTAGCACAAGTTAAAGTGAAAGAGACAGGACACCCTCCCCTGACCCCACAGGATCTCATTATGGTGTGTTCCCCAAACTCCAGCCAGCTGTGGATGCACACGACGTGTTCAGATCAATCTGGGGCATCCCCACAGTAGCACCCTACTGCCTCACCACCACACCTGGACCCAGTGGCAATTTGTTATGCTTTCAGAATTGTTTGGAGGGGCCGGCAGGTGACATGGTGGTTAAGGACACTGGACTTCCAAATGGCCAACCGCAATTCGGGTCCTGGACCTGGCGGCTTGCTCCCCCACCCCCCACCCGATCAAATTTAAATAAATAAATAAATAAATAAAGTTAATAAAATAATCCTTTAAAAAAAGTATTTGGAGGGACCAGCAGTTAGCGTAATGGCTATGTCGCTGGACTCCCACGTAGTCGACCGCGGTTCGAGTCCCGGACCCGGCGGCTTAAACTCACGCCAGGCGCGTGTGCGTGCGTGCCCAAGATCCTGAGAGGAGAATGGAGGAGAAGGGATTGCGGCGTGGCCATCCCCCCTGGGGGGTGATTTCCTGCTTTCTATCTCTCTGTCTCTCTCTGTCTGTCTGGCGAGCGCACGCGCCCTATAGCAAAAACCTCTCCAAAAAAAAGAAAAAAAAAAAAGTATTTGGAGTAACTTCTGTGACTGGGCCTTTATATAAAACTTGAATTAAAACATGTTTCTCACTTTCAGTGACTTGTGCAATTTGTATATTATCTAAATACTTAAGAAGCAAGATACAGATGGTTTTTAATATTTGGAGCTCAAATTTCTAATATGGGGACTAGTTTGTTCACTAAGCAAATATTTGAGAGCTGTGTGTGTGCATAAGAGAGAGAAAACAAAAGGAGGGAGATGTTGAGATTTTAATTTGCATGAGGTCCCTTCAGGATAGGTAGATCGCCCAGGTTTTTGTGTTGCCAAATCTAGCAGAGTGCCTGATAATTATGAAAAGGCTATCAGGATTAATAAGTGACTTGAGACGCAGACATGTAAAGCAGTTTGTTACCAAGAAGGTCTTATAGTGCAGATGGACTGAGAGCCAAAGGGGTTCAGTTACACCATGTCTCATTGGAGTAATGAATCTCTAGCAGGGAGTTTGCCCAGAGAAGGGAGGGGTACATGGATGTGGGGTAGAACTCAGAAAAGGTTTGTTAGATCATGTGCTGAAGATTAGATGTGAGTGGGAGTTTCCCAAGTACATGTGGAGAGGGAATGACATTCTGGGACAGACAGCGTCAGGCCAAGGACCTTTCAGATGTGTGTCTGCCCCATCAAACCCCACATCAGATCAGTCACCAGCGGTCATGATCCTATTTCTGTCTACTCCATTCTCTTTCTCTTCTCTTTTTGTCTCAATGCTGGGAGTCTAGCTTACATTCTGTTGTCGTGGTCTCCTCTGTGGTCGCCAGCCCTCCATTTTTCCCCCAGTTAGAGAAAAACTGCTAAATGCAATTCTTGCTCATGCTAGTTCTGGCCCCTCGCTCTCTTCAGCTCAGTCCCTAGCTCTAGGCTCTCACCGTCTCCACTGGGTTCATGTGGCTCTGCGCTCTGTTCTTCGCCATGCCCTCTTGCTCTGAGCTGCCAACCCATCATCTTAAAACTCGTCTCCCACCCTAGGACACCCTTCCCCTCCCTCTGCTTCTCCCAGCCCTGTCCTTGGACTACTGCTCTAGGATGTGTTTCCTGACGTTTCAAATCTAGATGTAGGATCTTGGCTGTGCGGACCCACGGTGCCCCATATTTGCCCAATTGTGACACAAAGTAGTGTCATTTGCTTTCTTCTCTCTTCCTTATAATGATAGGCTGAGTTCCGTGGGCACAGAGTCCAAGTGTAGCTTGTTTACCCGCTAATCCCAGCACCTGACACAGTGCCGGATGTACAGTAGGTATTTATTGACTTGGACCCATGGATGTCTAAAGTGTTTATTCCCTCATCATGAGTACATGGCAAATCTTAATAAATGATGAGAGCTTTTGTTTACTATCACGTACAACAGCTGCAACTATTATTTTATATAAGGGGATTTCAGAAACTTCATGGAAAATGGAATTAAAGTAGCTTGTTTTGATGCAAAATTATTGAAATCCATGCATATTTTTTCCATAATATTTCTGTGAACTTTTAGAAGATCTTGCATAATAGGCCGTAATACCAAATATACAGTAATGATGATAAAGACTGAAAAATGACCATTGGTTTCGACAAATTTAACAGAGAGAAGGAAAGTGATAGCTGTTCTTTGCTAATATGCTCTTTAAGAAGTGGTGAGAGGAGAAGCTAGTTTATAGTGGTTTAAAGAGTCATTGCAAGGGGAGGGAATGGAGACCAATCAAAGATGAATTTGGGGAAAGGTTTGACCAAAAAGGGAAATATATTGGCAGCACAGTAATTGAAGGGGCGGGGAGTGAGGGCAGTCAAAGGAAGACAGGTGATGAGAGAATGTCCGGCTTGTTCAGAAGCTGGGGAAGAGTCCAGTCTGGAGATACAGGTGTGGCGTCGGATCAGGGCTCCTAGTGGAAGAACTGGTTGTGCACCTGAAGAATGAAGGCATCTTGCATAAAAAATATGATGGGTAGGAGTGCAGAAATGTTTGCAGGAGTCTGGGGAGAATAGAAGGGGAATTGTGAGGGTGATGCAAACATGTTTAATTTTATTACACAGAAGGTATCTTTTAAGCCAAACTGTTACCCTCTTATTTTTTTCTTTCAGCTGTTTGGGGGTCTCGTCTGGATTTTGGTTGCCTCCTCCAATGTTCCTCTACCTCTGCTACAAGGATGGGTCATGTTTGTGTCCGTGACAGCTTTTTTCTTCTCCCTCCTTTTCCTGGGTGTGTTCCTCTCTGGCACGGTGACTCAGATTGATGCCAACTGGAACTTCTTGGTAAGGAATTTTTATTTTAAGTATATTGCAAGAAAATATGAGAAACTTCCAGATATCTCATTCCATTTTGAAATGGTCAGGTCCATGTTCTGATTATTGCCTCTAATGGAGAGAATAGGTCAGTCTGCAGGGACTTCTGTGGTGCGTGTGGTTGCCTGGATAAGAGAGTCCCAGTCCATGAAATTCTGACGTTGACAGAGCTGCTAATCATTCTGTTTCTCCTTTATGACTTTAAGGAATTTTTACTCAAATGCTGTTTCCTTTCATACAACAAATGAATTGCACATTATTATTATTATTGTTATTACTATTATTATTATTATTATTATTTTAGGGTTTTGCCATAGAGCACATGAGCTCACTGGAGAGAGACAGGTAGTGACAGAGAGAAGGAAAGTGAGAAATCACCACTCAGAAGGGATGGCCACACTGCAATCCCTTCTCGTCCATTTTCCTCTTCAGATTTGGGCATGCACACATACATATGTCCAGCGGGAGTTTCAGGCTGCTGGGTACAGGACTCAAACTACACTTGACCATGTAGGAATCCAGCACCTTAAACACCACACCACCTGCTGGCCTCACAACCATTATTAAAGTATTGAACAGATGCCTTTGGGAGATAAATGTCATAACATGTATCTTGAAATTTTCCATTGATTTTAGCTCCAGATTTTTTTTTCCAAAAAAACAGGTAATTATGTATGTATTTTGATCTCCAAATACTTAAAAAAGAAAACAGAATGTTTAAAACCTCTCCCAATAAATAAATAAATAAATAAATAAATAAATAAAGTATATTTATTTATATCTCCCATAAGCTAGGGAAACAAGAAGAGATAGAAGAAGAGAGAGGCACTGCCTGCAGGGTCTTTATTCTACCATCCCGAGCCTTACCCAGCCCACATGGATCATGTGACCTGAGTACCCAGCCTGCAGAGAGGTCTTGGGATGCCAAACCTGGACCTTCTCATTGGGTCATTCTAGCCGAGCTTTACATTGCACATGCAGTGCTCTCTAGCCCTCATGAACATTTTATATTTATAATGAGTTTCTATCCTAAATTAATAAGAATCAGTGAATTTAAAAAAATGAATTTGCAGGCCATCCCCATGTCCCAGCCATTAGGTTCAGTGTATTGGGAGCTGGATCCCACATTGCTCACCGTGGTTCAAATTCTGGTCCCTGAAGCTTGCAAAACATTCCAGGCTCCAAATCCTGATGTGAAGGAGACATGGAGGAAAAGGGATTGTGGAGTTCTCTCACCTCTCTCTCATCCTTTCTCTGGCAAGAACTTCCACCTTCTGGAAATAAAAATGTGAGTTTGCAGTCAACACAGCTTTTAAAAATTACGACAGCATTAAAATGTGACCAGCTTTCTGTTTTTCTGTATAATATATGGGGCTTCTTTTTCAAGCTTGTGGTCATTCATTCTCTGGGATTATTTCAGAATGGCCCAAGAGAGCATGAACTCCAGTCCATGGTAGGTAGTGCCTTAGTGAAGTTCATGGCGAAGCCCCCTTAAGTTCTAATCCCATTTTGGTATTTATGAACTTAAATCAGATCTTTAGTCAGGCTTTATATGTTCCAAGTATAATAGCATCTTTTGGGACAGATATTAGGGGAAAATTTCTGTTTTTGTTGTATTTATGGAGTTTAAGAGAAACTGAAATGATCTGTATCACATTATCAGCAGTGAAGGCTGCTTTTTCAGCCAGCAGAGGGGCAAATGGCTTGGCTTTGTATAACGCTCACAAGAAAGTGGAGTTTAACAGACATAAGAATGTAAAGTTATCTATTGAAAATGATACATGTGTGTGTGTGTCTGTATACACATATGGTAATACCCTTGATTTGATTGGCATGCATATATGTGTGCTTAGATAAACCATATTGTATGTAACAATGTACAATGATTAAATGTAAATAAAAAAAATTTTTTTTTTAAAGTGAAGTGAAGTGGTTAACGATTATGCACAGGCTTTGAGCTTCGGTCTCATCTACTTAGTGTGTAACCTTGGGCAAAATAATTCACCTCTCTGAACTTTAATTTCTGCCTTTGTAAAATGGTAATAATACCTATCTCATGCAATGCTCTCACAGAATAATGGAGAAAATGTATTTTAAAGTGCTTAGCTTTGTGTCTGGATTATAGTGAACAATGGATAACCAATGTAATTCTTTACACGCTGAAGCTGGCAGTTCGGAACTTTGCAAGTCCTATTCTTAGGTTGTTGATATAGTGTATTTCTACATTTTTGCCTTAATTTCCCATTTATGATGAGAAAATATTCCTAATTCTTGGTCAAGTGATGAAGATCAAAATTCTGTGTTTAAGTTATAGATAGATGCCTAACCTTTTCTTTCTAAAACCCTGACTTTCCCATCACAGTGTGTGGATCAGTCGGTCCCTCATGTGGGTAAGGGTCACTAGCTTTTTTTGTAGTGTCAGGCTCAGAGGTGATATTGGGCCAGTATGTACCACAGCAGCCCTGTTGGTACCCGGTACTGGTCAGCATATACCCACTGCCCAACTGACCAGATCTCCCTGAATGTCATGACACCACCACCCAGGCCCTTCTCCAGGGACCTTCCTGAATCTCTTAGTAGCCAAGCAAATAAAAGGTTCATACCTGGAGAAGTAGTGTCCTCAGGATCTTGCAGCATGCAGCATTCTTTCCAATTGATTGACGTATATAACTTACCAATATTTAAATATTTTTGGGATACCATTCTTGGTCTAATAAACAGGTGTCTATAACCTCTTTTTTTTCTCTTGTGCTTATATTCTTATCTTTGATATTGAGTATAAACATTAGTATCCTTATTAATTGTTTAGTTTTCTTAAATTTGCATGTCCTATCCATTTGTAGCATTATATTCTGAAGTTCAGACAATAAAATAGGAGTATATGTTATTGTTTTAATTACACCACTGTATGAAAGTGTTAGTTGAAATCCAAACTATCAGTCTCTTCTATGAGTCACCTGCAAAAATTATCTTGTGGGTTTTTTTTTTTTTTTTTGAGAGTTTTTTGCTATAAGGGTGCGTGCGCTCACCAGACAGAGAGAGACAAAGAGACAGAAAGCGAGAAACCACCCCCACCCCCCGCAGGGGGGATGGCCACGCCACAATCCCTTCTCCTCTATTTTCCTTTCGGGATCTTGGGCACGCACGCACATGCACCCGGTGTGAGTTTTAAGCCACCGTGGCCGGGACTCGAACCAAGGTCGACTACATCGGAGTCCAGCGACATAGCCCTTTCGCTAAGTGCCCTCTTGTGTTTTTTTTTTTTTTTTTTTTTAGTTGGAATAGTTCACTCTTACTGAAGATAGAAAAATCCAGAAGAAAGTGGTAGCAGCAACACATGCCACATGGTACAGTGGTGTGTGTGTGTGTGTGTGTGTGTGTGTGTGTGTGTGTGTGTTTAGGGCCTGTCATTTGTGGGCATGCTTTGAAAGAGTCAACTTTTTCTTCAAGGAATTTGTTAAATGCTTTCCCTATTTAGCAAGGGTTCATTTTATTCTTTTCTTGTTTTTTTTTTTTTTTTTTTTTTTCACTCAATTATTTTTGATGGCATGGTTTCTTTTTGATAGGTTTGGTACATTCTTGTACATGCTCAGCTAGGAAAGTGTGTGGGCCATGTATATCATGGAGCCATCAGCAGATGGTAATCACTTTTAATTGTTGCATTCTGGAATTCTTAGACATTAATTACTCAAAAAAAAATTGTTTTTTCTTTGTGATCATAGTTTAATGCCACTATATACTAAGCTTAAAGGAAGTAAAAATACATTTTGATAAGAAATTCATTCTCTACCAGTATTTTTCATAGAATACTGACTTTAATATGTGTTTATTTTTATTGATCATAAAATTAACTTTTATTGTAGATATCTTTAGTTATTTTTTCCCAGTTTTTGAGCTTTGGTATAAATGGTACAATAAAATATATTGGGTTATCAGAAAAATTATGATACATTTTTGCATAGAAAATATGTCATGGCTTTTTTGATGACCCAATACTATGGAATAACATATAGCAGATACTAAAATCTTGTCCCTTACTTATCTGAGGGAAAGAAGGAGAATTTGGTTTTAAAATATTCTTTCTTTGTGTGTGTGTGTGTGTGTGTGTTTAGAGAAAATATGAAGGGTCTACCAAAGGTTCAAGGAAAATAAATTTGTATTATAAAACAACTACGCATGGATTTAAAAATGTTTTCTGTGCTAAAATAGACTGAAAACTTTAATTTCATTTTCCACAGAGTTTCTGAAATCTCTTTGTAATACCATGTTTAACTAACTTTAAACAAGAGAGTCCATTTTTATACTCTCATTTAGGGATAGGGAGGAGTAGTATTCTGTTTTTTTTTTGTTGTTGTTGTTTTTATTTTTTTTTTTTGAGAGATTTTTGCTATAGGGCATGTACACTCGTCAGAGACAGAAAGTGAGAAATCATCCCTCCAGGAGGGATGGCCATGTCTCAATCTCTTCTCCTCCATTCTCCCCTTGGGATTTTGGGCTTGCACGCACATGTGCCCAGTGTGTTTTAAGTCACCGGGTCCGAGACTTGAACTGCAGTTGACTATGTGGGAGTCCAGCTGCATAACCATTACATCATCTGCTGGTCCTCAGGGAGGAATATTCTAAGGAAAGATCTATTTTGCCAGGAAATGAAGTGGAGGGTAAGATGGCTGGATCCCACATGACTGACTGCACAGTTCGAGTCCTGGACTCTGCATCTTGAAAAACATGCTGGACATGTATGTGTGCCCAAACTCCCAAGAGGAGAGTGGAGAAGAAGTGATTGTGGCATGGCTATCACCCCAGAGGGTGATTTCTCACTCTCCTTCTCTTCTCTTTTTTGTCTCTCTCCAGTGAATACATGTGTCCTGTGGCAAAAAAAAGTAAAAATAATAATAATAATTACCCAATTGACATATTATTTAAAAGTAATGGCCAAGAAAAGAAAGCTTAACACACTAGAACAGCATATGTATCATCTCAGGTCCACTAGGTAGTAGACTAAGATGGATTTAGTTCAAGAGAACTTTTGAGAGGAAGGAAAGAGCATAATACCTATAAAAGGTGATGGGGGAGGAAGTAGAATAAGGTAGAAAAGTATCGTGTGTACACAGATTTCCAAAGACTTGACCAAATCAACATGGTGCTCCGGAGCATCGCCTGCCCCAACGAGTCTTGCGTTAAACACAGGTGACCAGGCACTGTTATCCCCATTGTGCTGTCATTAGTTGGGGGCTACTCTGGAAGCAAGTGGCCTTGGCTTAAACACTGCAGTAGAACCCTAATCTACTGGAGCTAGAGGCTATCTGCTAACTACATTCTTCAAAGCTGAATATCCAACTTCTTTCTGGAAGTACACACGTCGGAAGGCCTACTCTTTGCACCATGTGGATCTGCTTTCCCGTATGTGTTTGGGAGTGTTCCCGTATGTGTTCCGGAGTCCCAATGTGCCTTTCTACCTGCAGGAGAACTTTGAGAAATTAAAGAAATGAACTCCAGACCCTTTCACTGGAGTTGATCTCAGGGTCACAACTGATAAGCATCATCTCTCTCCCCATAACCATTTTATCCTCCTCTTGCTTGCTCTCATGACTACTGATCTTGGGAGTTTGCCTGCTGGAGCATGCATCATACTAATTCCTGAGGAAGTCGGAGCCACTGGTAACCTCACCTTTTCCAGGCCCATGTTGATGTGCTCATCTGTTTTAAGTCACAATTAAAAAGGACAGTCCCAAGAGTCCACTCGCCAAGTAGAGTCCCTGAGTTCCACATCCATCCCCTCCCACACTTCCTGTGGCATACGCCAGTGCCACATGTACTCCTTCCTGCTATCCTGTTTTCTAGCAGCAACTCCCCTGCTCTTGAAGATAAAGATCAACTACCAATGTCTTGCCTTTTGGTCTCTGGATACAAAGAGTCCAAAGTTCTCAGGCAGTCACCATAACTTGTGGTTCAATGGGACCCTTGTTATATCCTCTAGCAAGAGTATGCCCCTTTTAGGGCTGAGATCTCTGATCATGTAGAGAAAGCAAGGACTGCCAAACTATTAGCCTCTACATGATGCATGTTTTTAGATGCTTACCTGAACCCAGCCTTTGATAAAGGAATAGTAAGAATAAGTTCAACTGTACATGTTTAAAACTTGATTGCTAGGAGAGCAGGAACTATAACTTTACAACAATAAAAAAATGTGTTTGTGGGACCAGCAGTTAGCATAATGGCTATGTCGCTGGACTCCCACGTAGTCGACCGCGGTTCGCGTCCCAGACCCGGTGGCTTTAACTCACGCCAGGTGCGTGTGTGTGTGTGCCCAAGATCCCAAGAGGAGAATGGAGGAGAAGGGATTGTGGCATGGCCATCCCCCCTAAAGGGTGATTTCTCGCTTTCTATCTCTCTGTCTCTCTCTGTCTGTCTCGCGAGCACACGCGCCCTATAGCAAAAACCTCTCAAAAAAAAAAATGTGTTTGTAACAGTGCTGTGAGGATGGACATCACAAAGTATTTCAGCAGCTTTCTGGGAGTGACAGTAAGTGGAGATGCTTCTGCTTCCACACTTTGGTTCTCATTTTTCCGGTGGGGTCACACCACCATGTAGAAAACACTTTTGTGTATCTACTGCGTCCTGAAGGATGGCCGTCCATCCTTGCAGACTAATGCCCCAAGCTGTGCCTTCAGTGAACCAGCCTGATGCAATTGGGCCAGCAACTGGATGGTTTTATGCCTACCAATTATCACCTTTCCTCTGCTAAAAAATGGATTCCTGCATCAGAGGCCTGTGGATCAGGCACTCTTAAGTTTCTGGATACAGGTGATGACTGAGCCTCTCAGGGAAGGAAAAAATTCACACATTTGTTCTTATGACAAGGAACTATTTTGGCTTCTAGGGAGATAGTAGTTCAATTTTCATCAGTTTCCTACAGATGGCTGGTTCGTGTTCTTGGGTGTACAGAACTCCACATTGGTCTTTGTGGTAGGTTCAAGATTCAAAGGGGGCAGTAGCAAGGTCAAACTTTGGCAAGGTCAAACCCTGCTCTTGGCTCCTCCTCTGACTGTGGCCACTCAGTTCATGTGGCTCTCAACAGCCGGCAAAGCCATTCTGCCTGTGGGCATTCCATGGTGCAGCTTCTGGAATGGTGGTATTAGCATGTGACAGAAAGATCTTCACACTTCATGTCTAATCCATATCCCTTTCTTCTCCCTCTGAAACGTTAATCTTTTTTTCTCTCAAGGCCAGAACCAGCCTATTAGGCCCCGGGGGCTTATAAAACACAGTGTGTGTGTGTGTAAGCTCCAAATCCTGATGGGTTGGAGGAAAAGGATTGCAGCATGTTGGGGCATGCTTCCTTTCTCTACTTCTCCCACACATGGGGAAGTGCTCACTCTCTCTGCCTCTCTTCCCTCCCACCCCCATCTGTCTCTGGTGAGCGTATGCACCCTCTGACAATTAAAAGAGAGAAACAGCAACATATGATGGTAGATTAATTCAGATTAAGACAATGTAAACTTTAATATTTATGCTTCAAATTAATGCCAGCAGCACAATAGCATAATAAATAATTGAGCTTGCAGAGGTATATATTATTTATTTTTAAGGGAATATAGGGATGAATGTCATTGATTACTATGATTTAATAAGTCTTCCATGTATTTCAATATGGGATGATGATGTAATGATAAAACAATTTCTCAAAAACAATAATTATAAGAGTATATAAAAATGTAAATTTATGTAATTATATAAGTATAGTGATAAAAGTAAGTGTGAATATGTAAGAACTATAATAAGTTATAGCAAATACTATTTTATTCGAATTTTAAAGACAGCTTATGTTATGCCCCTTTGTATTATGTTAATTAATATTTACCTCCATGGCATTTTAATCCAAACTGAAATTACATGTCTTATTATAAAATTTAGTGTATCGAAAGGTTTGCCACTATACCAATTAAAATGGGTCATTGATTCTCATTGGGATTCTAACAGCCTGACATTGCTAAAGCAATGCCAAATGTTATTGCAAAAATAATTAGTGAATATGGTTAAGATTGTTTCATTAAGCGTTCTGATCTTCCTGATCCTAAATTTTATTCTTTAAAATAAGGAATAGAAAAACAAAATTACTTTTTATTGTGGATATCTTTTTTTTCTCTTCCATTTTAGGATTTTGCCTATCATTTTACAGTGTTTGTTTTCTACTTTGGAGCCTTCTTATTAGAAGCAGCAGCCACATCTCTGCACGATCTGCATTGCAATACAACCGCATCTGTGCAGCCACTCCTGAGTGACAACCAGTATAACATCAACGTAGCAGCCACAGTACGTATTCAGTGAGGGCCACTCACCAGCCCTTCCCTCCACTGTCAAGGTCTCCAGGAAACTCCTCAGGCAGTAATAGTCATCATTTATTAAAGCCATTAACATTAAACATACAATAGCCATCTATCTGTACAGTAATCCAGTGAGCAAAATATTGTTATCACCCCTAGTGTTGTGGGCGATGAAGAGGAAGCAGAAATGTCAGACTGCAGTGAGTTGGCCCAGCCACATGGGAACAGTAGAGAGCACTGGTCTGCAGAGCTGGGACCATATGGAAGATCAGGGTTCTACTCCCACGTCAATCTGTACATGCTGGGCCTACACACGTGCCTGCGATTCTGGCTGGCGGGGAAGGCTGAAGGGAGAATCACAGTGCGTGACCTCAAGGGCGACGTGCTTCCTCTTTCTTTCTCTCTCTCAGTAAACTTAATAAAAAATAAATATTATAGAGGGTAGTAGTACTGCAAGGCTATGTACAGCAACATCTTCTTGGTAAAAAGAATTGTGATTTTTTACTTCTTATAATTGTCCATGAAGGTGAGGGAGATTTGTTCCCAGCTTTGATCTTTAGTACTTTCACCTATTTATAATCCATTTAAATTCAGTGACTATTTCCCATGTGCCTACTGTGTGGCAGGTAATTTGCTGGGTACTAGAATGAATAAGTTGTAGTTCCTGCCACTGAGGAAAGTACAGGTAGGCAGGAGACAGGTATGCCTGCCAATATAATAGGTGATATACCAACAAAATGAATCCTATGGGGAATTTTTTTGAATTTTTTTATCCTCTTTAACTTACATTACTAGAAGTTATCATTTTGTATCGACATAGGTAATTTAAAGAAATAATATATTATTTTTGTCTTCACAGATACTTTTTAAGATTTCAAAAATCCTAATTATTTCCTGAAAGGTCTTAATATGACTGTACATCAACTTAGTGACCCTAAGTGTTTGATTGTGTTACTCTGGTAGCCTAAAAACAACCCAGTACTCCCCATGTAGCTAGTGAAATCTCTCTGGAGCAGCCCTGTTCAATATAACTTTCTAGAATGCTATGAGCATTCTATATTTGTGCTGTCCAGTGTGGAGGCTTCTGGGCACATGTGCCTAATGACCAGTTAAAATGTAGGTAGAATGACTAAGGAACTGAATTTTTATTGTTATTTAAATTTTAACAAATTCAAATAACCACATGTGGTTAGTGGATCATTTTGGACAACATAGATACAGAGTCTGGTTTTTGAAGGGTAAAGATGTTTTCAAGACCTATTATCCTAAGTTTCCCAAGTTTCTGATAGTATTTGTCAGAATTATACTGAAAGTACAATTACAACAGAAAAGGAGTTTTGGATATAGCTTTGAAAGGCTTGTAGTTTAGTGATTTAACGGCTTTTTGTTTGTTTGTTTTTGCTACAGGGTGTGTGTGCTTGAGAGAAAGAGACAGAGAGAGGGAAAGTAGAAATCACCCTCAAGGAGGATGGCCACACAACAACCCCATCCTCCATTTTCCTCTCTGGATTTTGGCACACACTCACATCTGGCATGCTTTTCTAGCCACCAGATCTGGGACTCCAACCAAGCATTTGGCCATGTGAGATCCAGTGCCTTAACTACCACACCATCTGCTGGCCCTTAACATTTTCTTTTATGAGAAATGGGGTATTTTACCTAATGAAGTCTTACTTACAACCCAATAAATGTAGAAGATCAAAGTATAAATGATGTGGGGAAGAGGATCTTGAAGGATACCCATCCTGGCTTTTCATTAAGCCACTTCTACCCATCTTCATCCCTGAGGCACTTTTAATAGAATCCTTGTGATCCACAGATAGCAGTTGGAAAACCACTGGTTTTAACAATTTGACAAAGCAAAGTTTAGGTACTTGGAATAGAAGATAGATTTGCTTAATGGATACAGAGTAACAGACAGTTAAAAGGAACAAGCTGTAGTGTTATATAGCATAGCAAGGTAACACAGTTGACAATGACTCACTGTATATTCTCAGAGGACAAAAAGGGAGGGCTTGGAATTTTTCCAATGAAAATAATATATCTTTTCTTCAAATGACAAATTTTTGAGATGTTGGGTATATTACTGATCATTATACATTGCATTCTTGTGCTAAGGAACTACACTGTAGCTCATAAATTTGTGTAGTTATTATGTGTCAGTAACAATAATGAAATTTTTAAAGATCAAAAAAGAGAAAGAAAATGAGAGAGAGAGAGGGAGGGAGGGAGGGAATGGAATGGAATGAGAGAAAAAGGTAGGTGATCATTCTCATTCAGAAGACAAGGTCTATATTAGAAAATCATACAAGAAACATCCAGCAGAGGAAGAATGGACAGAATCACAGAATGATAATTTAGCTATAAAAATGTTCTATAGGTAAATCTGATATTCTTGGAGTCAGCAGGTGACATAGTAGTTAAGGTGCAGGATTCTCACTTGGCATTCTGCAGTTCTAGTCCCAGACCTAGATGCTTGCTTTCTCGCTTTCTCTGTCTCTGGTGAGCATACATGCCCTGTAGAAAATTTTTAAAAATAATAATAATAAACAAAATTAATTAAATCATTCTTAAAAAGCAATCTGATATTCTTTCCCAGAGCTGTGGTTTCCTGGTTAAAAATCCCTAAACTAAATTATAATGTTTTATCATATTGAACTGCTTTGTCTTGTGCTTTTCAATGGATCATCACCCTCAAAGGATGAGGACAGTATTTGTTTATATACACCAAATGTAATGATGTACACATAGTCACTGCTAAAGAAATCCTCACTGAACACTAAATAATTAAGAACAGAGTAACTTGGGGCAGAGTACAGGCTAATGCATGAAGGTTGTCTCCCATGTGAAAAAGATACAACCCAAGGATTTATTTCCATGAGTTTTCTTTTCAGGATTTCTGGTTTCCCTTGTCAGTTTCCATCATCCCAGCAATGATTCCCTACATCCTCAAGTTCTTGTATTTGCTGTCTTCTTTGACTGTGAAGCCACTATGAATAAATTGCTCATATGGAATTTTTTAATACAGTGGGTAGGATTTCACAAATTCTTAATAATCAAGCTCGCGATATGAGCAAATGTTCAACATGAGTCTGTCTACCAATGAAAAATTATTCAGGGCTAAGATTTTAAAAGGAACAGATAATAGTGTGAAGGAATAAAACAGTAGTACAAAATCATCAAGAAAAGAGATCCATATAAAATATTTTTATAAGTGTTGAAGGATCTTTGTCAAGGTTGGTCATTTATCATGTAGTTGTCCCTTAGAACAGTACTACATTAAAGTGCTATCAGGCTGATATCAACTTTTTTTTTCTTTTTTCCTTAGATTTTTGCCTTTGTGACAACAGTTTGTTATGGTTGCAGTTTGGGTCTGGCTTTACGAAGATGGCGACCGTGACACTCCTTGGAAACTAACAGTCATGTGTTAGTTTTATTTGTCTACTTTGTATGTCTGATCAATTTAGATACCATTTTGTCCAGATCTAATAACATTCCAAAAATAATTTGTTTAGTATATTGAGAGAATCTAAGTGTGAGTGTTTATTTTCATGGATAGAATTTTAATTTTATTATGGTGTTAAACAGGAAAATAACCTTTAATTTTCCATCTTTTTCCTTTTCTTTCTTTTTTCTTTTTTTTTTTTTTAGGAATTTTTTTATCCACAAAACACACTGATATTTACCATGAAAAAGTAATATCCATTTAGTTTTTTGAAGAGTCACCTGGACCTTAATTTTAATAGGTAGCTAAAATGTCCTTAAAAAAAAAAAAGTCAAATGGGCTTTCCACTGACTCCTGCCTTTAGGAATTAGGATACTTTTTCTGTAATAGGCCAGATGGTAAATATTTAAGGCTTTGTGAGCAATTTGTCTCTGTTGCAACTCTGCTCTTGTAGCAGGAAAACAGCAATAGCCAATGTGTACTTGAATGAGTATGCCCAGGTTCTAATAAGACTTTATAAAACTAGGGGCAGTCTGGATTCAGCTTATAGGCTATAGTTTGTTGACCTTGGTATAAAACCTTAGTTAGGTATTCTATTTGACTGAACTGATCTTGAAAGGCTATAAATTAGATAAGTCACATAATATTTAGTCACATTATGCAATAATCACATTGCCTTTTGTTAATGGTCAAATACTTACCCTTGCAGGGTATAGAGTTTCTCAAACTAATTCAAACAGAGTCTTCGGTATACAAAAAAGCAATTTATGAAGTAAACCCTAGTTGCTTAATCAAATTAATGATCTTCTAACAACTGAGCAAGACTCATCTGAGAGTCCTTAAAATGGAAACCCCAGAGACCATTCATCACTACTGGAACTGGTATCTAGCTGCTTGTGTCTTACTTTAGTTTTGTTTATGTTTCAGAGTACAGATTTTTGCCCTGTGCATGAATATATATATATATTTATGTGTGGATATGTGAGTCTTCTCCAAATAGGGCTCTCTGCAGAGTTAATTAATATTTTACTTCTAGTTATTTTGCATTACTTTCTGAGTTAAATCTAAATAGAGTATTAAATATAACAAAGTTATAGATTCTTTCATGTTTTGATAGTAGCCCGGATTTATGTGTTTTTTTGATTGTTTGTTTGTTTTTTGGGGTTTTTTTTTTTTTGCATTGGTTACAAATGGATACAGTCAGTTTAAAATGATAGCCATCACAAAAACTGTCTTTAGCTGAATAGCACAGAAAATTAACTCATTTGTAAAGATTCTGGTCATGGAACAGTGTCAAATGGCTTGAATGGGAGAACAAGTTAGAGTTAGGCTATGGTTCCCCCCCACATTGTCCAAGCAAGGTACCTGTCATAGTCCAAGAAGGCTACCTCTAGGAATAAAGTGCTTTGGGGGTTGCTTTTTTTTTTTTTTTTTTTTTTTTTTTTTTAATTAATTTGCCAGGGGGCATGTGCACTTGCCAGGGGGCAAAAGAGAAAGGGCAAGAAAGTATCCCTCTATGGAATGGTCACGTCACAATCTCTTTTCTTATATATGCCCCTCCTTTTGAGCCTTTGGGCATGCATATACAACATGTCTAACTTGTTTTTCTTTTCTTTCCTTTTTTTTTAGAGAGATTTTTGCTATAGGGTATGAGGGCTTGCCAGAGAGACAGAGAAACAGAAAGCAAGAAATCACCCCACAAGGGGCACCCCACAATCTCTTCTTCTCCATTCTTCTCTTGGGATTTTGGGCACACAGACAAATGCACTCAGCATGAGTTTGAGCCTCTAGGACAAGGACTCAAACCATGGTCCACTACTTGGGAGTCCAGCAAGGTAACTATTATGTCATCTGCTGGTCCCACCCAACATGTTTTTCAAGCTGCCAGGTCCAGAATTCAAACTGTGAATTCAGCCATGTGGGATCCAGCTGCCTTAGCCATCAGGCCACGGGCTGGCCCACATGGCTCTGTTCTTTCAGTTGTTTGATTCTGTCTGAGGAATATGTACAGAGTGCCATGGGTGAATTGGGCTGTTGGATTTCTTGAACATAAAGCATGTATGCACTTACTGGGTTGTCAGAAAAGTCAGGATGCATTTTTGCATATAAAAAATAATGTCATGACTTTTCTAACAGCCTGGTAATAGCATTACCAATGCTCAAAGATCAAATGCTGATAGAAGTAACTTTGTTAGAGCTTCATTTGTGGTGAAATTATAAAGACAAAAGATGTGTTTCAATATGGGGCTGAAGAAATCAGTCTTAAGACTCACGTTATCTTGTTTCTATAATACCTGACTCCCATGCACCTAAACCTGTATTATGAACTGTATCTATTATGAAGTCATAAATGTGCCATAAGGATATATAGTCTATTCTAGTTGGGATCATTTAAAGTCAGTCTGCTAGAATTTAGTTTTGAGATTTTATTATTGTTTCCAAGGTGTAACAGGCCCATGCTTGGTGACATTAAATTGAATGATTTCATTAAAATGCACTTCTGTAAATGGATTGCTTCTAGATCATTAAGAACCAAGCCTAAAACTCATCTAACTGTGAATACTCAGACTTGTAGATTAATAGCATTCTAGGTTTGTGAGTTGAGTGACAAAGCACTTGAACAAAAATTATGGCATTTAATAATTTCTTTACATATCTTAGTTGTAAGAATGAGAAAGTGTTGGTTGCTTTTAAAATCTGGTAACTCCATGAGGAAAAGAAATTTATTTTGTAAGTGTTATGACTAATAAAGTATTCATTTGATAATCTTTGAGTCATCTATTTTTATGTCATTCACTCTGAAATTCTGTTAAACATTTGATATAAACATGACAATATCTAGACTTCCAAAAGAATTCTGTTTTAAATACTTCTAAGTAAAAGAGATTTTCTCAGGAAATGTCAGTAGATCTTTATTCTTTGAAGGTGAAAGGAGTAAGACTTTGGAAGCAATATTGCAAAGGAAGTTTAAATTAAAACTATAGTCTATTTTATTTAGTTTAAAAACATTTAATGTTTCATATGTATAAGCCAATATTCTAAGCATTTTTTAAATCAAATATTAGCTTATTTAATCAGGTGTTATCCCTTTTTAAAGATTAGGGGACTGGGAACCAGCAGTTAGCGTAATGGCTATGTCGCTGGACTCACACGTAGTCGACTGCGGTTCGTGTCCCGGACACGGTGGCTTAAAACTCACGCCGGGCACGTGTGCGTGCATGCCCAAGATCCCGAGAGGAGAATGAAAGAGAAGGGATTGTGGCGTGGCCATCCCCCCTGGGGGGTGATTTCTCACTTTCTGTCTCTATGTCTCTCTCTGTCTGTCTGGCGAGCGCACACGCCCTATAGCGAAAACCTCTCCAAAAATAAAAAAGATTAGGGGACTGAAACACAGACCTTAAGAAAGATTCAGGGCCAGCTACCTAGCAAATGGCAAATCTGGGATTTAAACCTTGACGTCTCTCTCTCTCAAGCCAGGCCTTTAACTGCTGTATGTGCTTCAGTTCTCCAAGATCTTACATATATATCAAAAAAAATGTCATTTTTTTCCCCCTGAAGAATTTTTTAGCAGAATGTTTAACAACATAATTGATTATGGTCAATGTCATCCTTTAGAACTTTTTTTTTTTTTATCAAAACCAAGGAGTCGTTATTTTTGCTGTAAGAATTTAGGCCAAACCCTCTTGATGGGGGAAGGTTAGGCAGCTTTAGTCTGAGAAGGTCCATGGAGTGCTTGGCTTGGCCATCTCAGTATTTCCCTACCCTGTTAATTCTTGAATGGACTATGGGATTTCAGTCTGTCCCATTACCTTACATTGGGTCAGCCTTTTCCTGAATTGTCCTGGCATTCTCATTATCTCTAGGGCTAACTCCAGTTGGAATACACCATTCCATCTTTACATATGGACGATGAAGTTTCATCTTTGCATACTCCAGATCTGGGTGTTATCATGAAGGTCTGTCTTCACCTCGTCCTTCCAGCTTGTTGCTCAGCCAGGATGCCTATCAGGTGGCAACATGATGTATTCATGGAGGAGGGGTCCAGAGTTTAGGGAAGGTGATCGTATCAGAATATATATACATATGTATTTTTGAATGCTTCGAAAGTTCACCTTGGTAAGAAGAACATGTCGTCTATACTTTTACTGAGCCATGCCACTAACAAAAGACCTATCCCAGGTCTCTGATGCATTCTTTTCTTAAGTATTTAGGTTTCCTCTAGCTCTTTGGGTCTTTACTCAGCTGTCACTTTTGCAGTGAGTCCTGGGAAACTCTACTAGCACTGCCTATTCTTTTTTTCTTGCAGTTAACTCCATGGCACTTCTTTTATATGTAGCGTATATGTGTATTGCACTAAATCACATGTTGATTTTGTTCTCCACTAGAATGTAAAGCTGTGGTGCAAAATCACATGCTTTATTCACTACTATATCCACATGCTTAGAATAGAGCATCTAAATCACCACTCGGTAAATATATATATAATTAGTGGCTGGGTGAATATTGATTGAAATACTTTACTGTTATGTTCCAGTCAATATTCCTAAACATTAATCTTGTTAGCACTTGAAAATATCTAGTATAAAATGGCTAGGTGTTTTTAATGTAGGTCTAGATGTATTTAGATTAGTTTCTATTCTCCTTCTGTAGGGTATCAGTAAAACTAATCACGACTTATTTTTTTAAGAATTATTTATTTAATTTTATTTATTCATTTGTCTATTTTAATTTTACCAGAGACATACAGAGAGAAAGAAAGTGAGAAAGCAAACTACTGGGTCTGGAACTCCAAACATGGTCTGTCATGTAGGAATGTCCAGCACTTTAACCACCACGCCACCTGCTGGCCCCAACGACTTATGTTTTTAATTTAATGTGTTGTTCCTTCTGTACATTTTTTTTCCTTTTTTTCCCCCAGTATGGTGCGTGTGTTGTGCAGAGACAGAAAGCACTAGAGAGAAAGGCTGGAAGGGTGAGAAATGACCTCCCCCAAGAGGGATGGTCACACTGCAGTCCCTTCTCCATTCTCCTGTCATGATTTTGGGCACACACATACATGTGCCTGGCATGTTTTCCAAGACACCAGGTCCAGGACTCAAACCACAGAGTTGGCCATGTGGGACCCTCGCAGTCTCTCTCTCTAAAGTCAGGCCCTTAATTGCTATTTGTGTTTCAGTTCTCCCACATCTTAAATATGTATCCCAAAGTGTTCAGCCACCTTAACCTCCACACCACCTGGCTGACCCACTCCCTCTGCTTTCAAAGACCTCAGGCATCACATTGGCCACTATGTTTCCCTCATGTTGGCACTCACCTCTCATATGTTAGGGTGATCATAACCCTAAGATACCCATATGATATGTGTTCTTTATTGTAGCAATTACACTATGATTACAAAACAATATAAATGCATGAAATTGCTTTCCATTTATCCAAAATTGAGCACTATTTCACTCTAGAGTATCATTGAAAGATCTCAGTTTCCAGCAACTAAATACATTTTTTAGTCTAAAGCATTCTTATGAGAGAGAGAATTGATTTCTGATAGGTATCTCCCTGTGGTCCTCCTGCCCCAGCCTCCTAGACCACAGATATCTGTCAGCAGCACTCAGTCTATTTAGATTGGGCCGAGAATTGAGCCCAGGCCTCCCGTGTGGCCTCAACATCTGAGTAGTAGTGTCCTAACAGCCTCACTGAGGCTGAGCCTTCAAAGAGATCTGAATCAATTTGGTTTCCAAATACAGAAAATAAATCCAGATGTCTTGTTAAAACAAAGTAAAAAGATTTGTGGAAGAAATTCTCCCAAATCTTCGTAAATCTCCTTCAGACAAGAGCATGTTATCTGGAACTCTTCAGTTCTGAATTTATATGGTCTTCATTCATTTTATGGTTTTTTGGGGTTTTTTTTAGAGGTTTTTGCTATGGGGCGCATGCGCTCGCCAGACAGAAACAGAGAGACAGAAAGCGAGAAATCACCCCCCAGGGGGAATGGCCACGCCGCAATTCCTTCTCCTCCATTCTCCTTTCGGGATCTTGGGCATGCACGCACACACGCCTGGCATGAGTTTTAAGCCACCGGGTCCGGGACGTGAACCGTGGTTGACTACGTGGGAGTCCAGCGACATAGCCATTACGCTAACTGCTGGTCCCCATTTTATGTTTTAATAGTGAAAAATCTTGTCTTAATAAATGATAAGCGTCTTTCTCTTGCCTCCTTCTCTTTTCCACTTTTGAACCCAGTGGTTATTTCAGATGAATCAGACACAGGTATAGAATTTGTTAAAATATCTTATGCTAGGTCATTTGGAGAACTGCAAATAAGTTACTTATTCAGTGTACTCGTTCTTTTTTTTTTTTTCTTTTTTTAGGGTGCAAGTTGTTTAGTCATTTATTTTGCACTGTATCTTTTTCTCATTAATGTATAATGGTAAAAGCAGAGGAATGCAATTTAAGAGATCTTTCATCATCCCCTATTCAAAAGATATTCATTGACCCCTTATGTGTCCTATATGTTCTGGATGCTCCAGAGATGGTGAAGAAAAGGATACCCCTGTCCTCACAGGACTTCCATGTTGGTGTAAGGAGAGAGGAAATAAATTGATGCCAAATATTGAACATATGTAAAATGTCATATGTTTGAGTTCTGAGGAAAAAATCAAGGCAAGATAAAGAATGTAAGATATATGAGACCTGAAGGGTGAACTAGAGTGATCAAGAAAATAAGGGTCCAGCAGGTGGCGTGGACTAGTGCTGGACTCCCATAAGGCTGACCGTGGGTTGAGTCCTAGAGCTGGCAGCTTTCTCTCTCTCTCTCTCTCTCTCTCTAAGAGAGAGATATCTATATATATATCTTTATATATATATATATATATATATATATATATAGAGAGAGAGAGAGAGAGAGAGAGAGAGAGAGAGAGAGAAATATATATATATATATATATCGTAAGGGTATGTGCCCTTAGCAAATTGTTAAAAATTATAATAAAAAAATAATTCTGAAAAAAGAGAAGAAAAGGAGGGACCAGCAGTTAGCGTAATGGCTATGTCGCTGGACTCCCACATAGTCGACCGCAGTTCGAGTCCCGGACCCGGTGGCTTAAACTCACGCCGGGCGCGTGTGCGTGCGTGCCCAAGATCCTGAGAGGAGAATGGAGGAGAAGGGATTGCGGCGTGGCCATCCCCCCTGGGGGGTGATTTCCTGCTTTCTGTCTCTCTGTCTCTCTCTGTCTGTCTGGCGAGCGCACGCGCCCTATAGCAAAAACCTCTCAAAAAAAAAAAAAAAAAGAGAAGAAAAGGAGAAGAGCATTCCAGAGAGACATGCTTGTAAAGCCTCAAAAGAAGAGATGATGTGTTCAGGAATAAAATGGTGCATTGCACCTGCAATGTGGAGTATAAGGTAGTGATGACTGTAGGAATGATGATATAGGTATATATATTATAGGTGTCTATTATAGGTACCTTCTGTGCAGGGCCCCATTATGAAGACCCTTCTGTATCATACTAAGGAGTTTGGATTTTGTCCTAAAAGTCTCAAGACCATCCTGAACCAAATTGCACCTACCTAGCTACCGTCTCATAATTTCTCTTTCTTCACCTGTAGATTGTTTTTTTCTGACCCAGGAATATGAATGTTGGGATTTTCCCAGTGTGTTAGAGGAGCTTGTCCAATTGTCTTGGTTACATCACTTTTATCTGAGAATTCTAGTGCTTCATTTCTGGAGCATAGAACAGTTCATTTACAGTCACTCAGTGTTACAGCTTCTTATTATTTTTTAAGAGATTTTTGCTGTAGGGCATATGCACTCATGTGAGAGAGAGAGAAAAAGAGAGAGATAGAAAGTGAGAAATCACCCCCCCCCCCCCAGGAGGATGGCTATGCCACCATCCATTCTCCTCCCAGGATCCTGGGCACACATGCACATGCGCCCAGCATGAGTTTTAAGCCACTGGGTCTGGGATTCGAGCTGCAGTCAACTATGTGAGAATCTAGCAACATATCCATTATGCCATCTGCTGGTTCCACAGTTCCTTTTTTTAAGCCTACTTTCCTTTTTCCTCTACCAACTCACTTTTATGTTTCCCTGATCCACTGTGAGGAGTTCTGTGTGGCTTGGTAGTATAACCTTTAGGACTCTAACTCGTAACTGTCTCTTTAGTTCTGAAATGAACAGTGGCTAGAAGTCCTTCTTCATTTTTAGTTTTTGTTAAGAGATTAGCAAAGGTGATCTCTGATGTATGGTGGTATCGTGGGCCTAGTCTTCTTTAGTCAGATAAACAGAATGATGGTGGATGAAGGGCTTGCAAGTATGGGAGCTGACTTACTGTGCCTCTGTCATGAATGAAGGACTTAAGGGATATATCATTGCTTGACTACTTCAAATGTCTATTTTTCCTTCAGTCTAAATAGTGAAGTTTTTTCTTTCATTGTAAGTTAAAATGTATAGCTACACAACATCTTTCAGAAAATTTACATTAACCTAAAAATTCAAATAGCTTCTGACATTTTGAGCCTTCTAGTGATATGAAGACTTTTTTTTTTTTTTAGGTTTTTGCCATAGGGTGCAAGTTCTCTCTGGAGAATGACACAGACATTGAAAGTGAGAAATCATGCCACAAGGGAAGTAACCATGCCACAATCCTTTCTCCTCCACACTCCTTTTAGTATTGGGGGATGCACACACAGGCAACTGTTATAATTTTCAAGCCACCAGGTCCAGGACTCTAACCATGGTCTGTCATGTGAGAGTCCAATACTTTATCCAGTATGCCATCTTCTGGCCCCTGAAGACATATTTAATAAAGAATTTACTCCAAAATAGCAGCAGCAAAAACCTCCATTTATTTATTATATGGGTCTTAGTCATGTATGTGAGGCAAATCTGGAGAGAATGACAATAATCTGTAGAATGTTTGAAATCAACATATTCCATTCTCATAATATTAGACACACCGATGTAAAGGAATGATTTTATGGCTCCTCCAATGCATGAAGCTTTTATCCTCCCCCTCTTTAGGACTGTAGAATAGCCCCTAACACTTATTATTTACCATATGCTAGTCTCATGTCTAAATTTTAGATATATCACATTTAATCTTCACAATAACCCAAGACATGCGCTCATGATCACTACTTACAGATGTGAAAACAGGACACAGACATGGAGAGATTCATAAGGTCATGTAGCTGAGAGTGCAGCTACACTTCAAAACCAAGCAGTCTGGTCCACGGAGCTTGATTAGTACCCAAAACATGTTTAAAGGTAAGAATTATGAACCAGAGGAAGTTGTTGTGTAGGTATATACTTTTTCAGGTTTTCGCTCAACCATGAGATTGGTTGCTGAATGATGAAGAAACATTGGAGTCTTTCACAGTCACGGACAGAACGTTTTCCAGAATCTCCAGCGGTCATCAGGCTATAAAGCATGTAAATGAATGAGAACAATTGCAACACCGATGTCCTCAGCTTTTTCTGGGCTCTGACTTACAAATAAAGGCACCTAAGACAAACCTATTCAGAACTCAGATGAGCTCTGGTCACTACTGGGGAAAAAACAACCAACCAAAAAACAACAACAACAAATGAAGCTAATGTATGTGGTTATGAGAAAACCATACTGAAGAAGCCTTCAATTCAACATTGGGCTGCTTGTTTCTGAAATTGTTTAGTCAGGGTTCATATTTGCACTGAAAAGTCACACACATGAGAATTCGTTTTCCGTCCCGTGACTTTTCTCTTTTGATCACTTGGTTATTCCATTTTTATTAAATTCAGACTAGTCAGAAAGCACGCAATGCTGAAACCCATGTTCATACTGTTCTTTCAGTTTTTCTTATATTCAACCAGAAGAGGGCAGTCATAGCACATCTTAGAGACTTTGTAGGCAGCTGCTCAAGGGTGGGAGCTTCAGAAGGATTTTTCCATTTTAATATGATGTACTTTTGAGTCCCTTTCCTCAGGGTAACATGAAAACTTAAATTTTAAGGACATACAGAACATGATATAAATATAAGCTGAAAACTATGGCCTCTTTTAAGACAGTGACCAAAGCTTAATCATTGAAAGCATAGATAGCAATACATACAATCAGAAGGCTTGTTTTACAAGGGGAAGCGGTTAGGGAAGGCCAAAAACATTGGCATCTTTCAAAGTCCTTGAGACCATATTACAATTTAAGAGTTATATTTTCAACACAGTTCAATATCATTTACTGGTTATCAAAATACAGTTTTAGAACATATCAGCTAGGCTTCATTTGCAAAAGCTGGATTCTACGAGGTTGGTCACTGCTCATTCACCCTTTGCTAAAATTCTTAGCAGTGATTGATTTGTTAATAAAAACACAGTTAGGGCCAATATGTACTCCATGTAAGAAGCAAAATAAAAAGAAAAATGCTGCATCTCACAGTACACCTTTTACTTTGTCTTCACCTTCATCATTGAAGTCACCATTATTCTCACATGCAAGCTTTGTCAGGTGGTTTCATTAAAAAGAAAAAATTAAAAAACAGGGTTTGGATCCAAGGAGAACCTATTTCATCTTTTGGCTCAGTAATGAGATTTGAGGCAAGTGGCTTAATTTTGGAGTCGGGTTTTTCTGCCATCTGGAAGAAGAGCCTTGCTGTGATCTAACTGAACATTAAGAATTGAAGCAGGAATGGAACTACCATACGACCCAGTAATTCCACTTTTAGTTATCTACCTAGAGTATAGAAAAACCCTCAGTCCGAAAAATGCTTGCACCTTCATGTTTGTTGCAGTATTACTTACAATTACTAAGACGTGGAATCAACCCAAATGTCCAAAAATGGATGAAAGGATGGAAAAAATGAGGCACAGGTACTCTATGGAATACTACTCAGCCATCAAAAAACAATGGGACCCTAATATTTGATACAAAGTGGACAAATATGGAAGACTTTATAACAAATGAGGTGAGTCAGACTATAAAAGACTGGCTTTGTATGTTCCCACTCTATATATACCGAATGCCTGCACTCTACTGCAGAAACTGGAAGATCAGAAGGCATAACAGCAGGAAGAGCAACTGTAGGTAGATACTAGAGATAGTATGGGATGGGGGGTACTGAGAGATGGGTAATAGGGTAGGGAGGGAGGGAAATGGGGAAAAACAATCCATTTAATTGACACAAAACTGTAAAGTTATTTGCTGGTGATGACGTATATGGTGATGTCTTTGCCTTGACTGATAAGCACTGTATTCATGCTGGGAAAAACTGTGTTGCACAGTGTAAAATGTATAGTGATTCAATGTAAAATATAATATATATATATAATATATTTATCCAAATATTTAATCTAACAACCTAAATGTGAATATTAAGAGATACCATTCAGATGTTGTATTCATTTCCAAAATTGTTACATATCTCAAGTTTTCTTCTTTTATATAAAATCATTTTCTTAAATATGCCTTCCTTCCCCTCAAGAATGTCAACACCAAGAGTAACAAGAAATAATGGCAAAAATATGCTCTCATTAGTTTAGTTGCAGTTGACCCAAAGTGTATATACAATAGTTACTTCTCACAAAGGAGTTTAATTTAGTCCCTAAAGAAATCATATTTCCAGCAAATACCACAAACATAATAAAAGTCTTTTTTAGGAGATTTCCATAAGACATTACATTTTATATGTGTCAGTTGCATGCAAAATAAAATTATAAACAAAACACATTCACAAGCATAATTTGCAGTTTACAACATCTTCTAAGAAGATAGATACTATTCATAATATTACTGAGAAATAACTGATGGTAATGTATCACAGCATTGGCTCCAAACAGATCTCAGAAACCAAGTTTTCAGATTTGTCATCTAATACTTTCAATACAGTACATCATCTTTATAGCCCAATTTCACTGTTTTAAAGGGGTACATTTATAAGAAATTGACAACTATACAACACTTGTTCTCAGTCAGTGTTACAGTAGCTGGAGTAATATCCTTCAAACATTTAATATGACAAGGTATAGTGAATTTATATCACACCATCCCATCCCAGAGGTAAACTAAAGATCTTTGCAAATTCTTGTATCAAAGGTGGAATGAAATTTAGACCATGAGGAGACCCTGGCAACTAAAAAAAAAAAAAAAAAACTGGTTCTTTGATCTTCAAGCTATTGACACCTTCTTTTAGCTGCTTAACTATTGGTAGTTACAGTGAACCTCAGCAAAAATAAAAACTATAATAGCATGCTATTATTTGGATGATAACTGCATTTTTCCACTGCAAAGAATGGAGTTACAGTTACTTACCTAGTTTTTCCTTGTTTGTGCTTAAAAATTGCCAGTGGGCATGTGCATGTGCCAGAGGGAGATAGAGAAAGCACTCCCCAATGGGCATAGTCATGCTGCAATCTTCCTCCTCCATTTCTTTATCCTGTCGGGATGTGGGCAGGCATGAACACATGCCCAGGATGTTTTTCAAGCCACTGTGGCCAGGATTCAACCTGCGGTCAGCCTTGTGGTATCCAGCTCCCTTAATCATGAAGTTATGGGGTTACCCTATCTAGTTTTTTTGTTTGTTTGTTTTTATAAGAGCAATTGAGATTTGTGCATTTGTTAATAAACTCTTGATTTTCAGTGACTTCTAAAGAATAAAAGATGATTCTGGCATATTGGATAGGCTGTGATAATTAAGGGATTGTTTGTGGGACTCTGAGAAAGCTGTAATATGTATATTTAACAGTCTGCCACAGTAATCCCAAGGACCGTGTGACAGGGCTTTTCATACATGGTATTATTCAGTCTTCATGACAAGCCTATAATAATATGGACAGTTAAGGAACAGAAGGCTTGTGGAGGGTTCCTTTGCATGAGCTAAAATCTTTCTCCAGTAGGTAATGAGAAAATGAGGCTGCAGTAGTGTTGAATGATAAACTATGGGTTTGATATTTTATTCTGTAAGCTCTGGAGAAACACAGAAAGCCAAAGAAATGTTTTCATAAGATTATCCCATCTCCATCATGTGGGAGCAGAATAAAGGAAGAAAGACTACGGATAGCCAGCAAGCTAGTGCTATAATGCAGATGTTAAGAGAGAGTGATCAGGGTGATACGAGAAGCAAAGGAAGTAAGGACTGATTCCTTTGGTAAAGGGGTTTGTGGTGGTAAGATTTAGAGGCTCAGAAAAGTCAGGACTTCAGGGGCTGAAGAACAAAGAAGAATTCATGTTCATCTAGAAGTTGCTTTTTAAAAGTAACCTATGATGATGAATTATGTGTTTTTTCCTCATAAATAGAAAGTTCTAAATGTCTAATAATAAACTAAAAAGTTTTCCTGTCTAAAAGTCTGCTAAATGTTCTATGACTATGGGCACATGGTAGGCTTGTCCTACCTGGGGCCCATGTGATCATTTGAGACCTTGTGACCCTGAAATTAGGGATTATTTATTGCTGCAAAATAATTTCATTAATCCTGAATGATATACACTCACTCCTACCTTAACAATTGAGTTCCATTCCTGCAACTAGCTCAGGGTAAACAAGAAGTTTAAAACAGATGTCATGACACTATAGGGTATGTTTAATTTTCAATAGATACCATGTGACACCACATTAGAATACAAATACATTAGCCGCAAGAGACACCACAACACAAGAATATAAATCCAGCATAATCACTTTTGTTTATTTTGAATACTACTATGGGTTCAAAATAAAAATTTATAAATGAAATATGTAGTCTTGCATGATTGTGAACACTTCATGTAGTTAGATCAGGTGCTGTTTTAAATAGTGAGGATATAAATTTTTGACCTCTACACGCAAAGCTAACAACCTTATGAAATAAAATAGATACCATAAAGTATTATAGGATTATAAACAGAGTACTGTAGGTGTGCAGAGAAGGAGACTGCTTTCAGATGGGCATGGTCAGGAAAATCTTAATGAGCAGGTGTCTAAGCTGAGCCTGAGTCATAAATACATATAAATTAAGTTATTCGAGTAGCTATGCAGCTTTGGAAACTAAGGAAATTAAGTGAAAAAAGAACTGTTAATATAGTTTCCTGTGATCAGGCCACAGAAGGGTAACGAAAGTGAGCCTACAAATTACAGGCCAGATCACTTGGGCTATGGCAACTGTACAATGGAATGTGAACTTAATCTCGGGGCTAAGGAAAGTCACAGATTTGGAGCAGAGTCATGAGTTGACCCAGTTGTGTTTTTTTTGTTTTTTGTTTGTTTGTTTGTTTGTTTTTTGTTTGTTTGTTTGTTTGTTTTTTGCCGGGGGTTGATTTTTGCTATAGGACACATGTGCTTGCTGGAGAGACTGAAAGAGACAGAAGGAGAGAAAGTGGGAAATCACCCCCCGGAGGAATGGCCATGCCAAAATCCCTTCTCCTCCATTCTCTCAGGATTGTGACCATGCACCTACACTCACTCAGTGTGATTTTCAAGCTGACGTGTCCAGGACTCTAATCGCAGTAGGCCATGTGAGAGTCCAGCACTTTAACCACCATGCCACTTGCTGGTGCTATTGATGCAATTTTTGTTGGAGAAACATTTCTGTGATAGTAATGGAGAGAATGGGTTGTAGTGAATGCTGACTGAAAAAGTGAATTGAGTGAGCAGTCGGAATAGTCCAGGCAGAGGATGATAATGTTCAGAATTAGGACAGTGGCAGAGTTAATGATGGAGAAAATGTATAAACTTGGTTTAGTTGATAGAACTTATCAACTCAGGAGTCTGTCTCAGGTACCTGAATGGATGATGATACTTTTCACTAAGGTGCACTATTTGTTGGTGAGTGGGAGAGAAATATCTAACAAATTTGATTTGAAACTCACTAGCACATTTTATTTGGAAAATGTCTTTTCAACTACAAATTTTAGTCTCAGAATATCCATATGAGCTAAGTTAAAGTTACAGCTTTGGAGATAAGAGCATGCAAGTGACCTCTTAGCTCACAGATGAAAAACATGCAGAAGAGGGCCAGCAGATGACATGGAGGTTAAGGCAGCAGGGCCCCACTTGGCTGACTTCACAGAGTCTGGGACCAGGTAGCTTGAAAAACACGTCAGGCACATGCACATGCATACCCAAAATCCCAAGAGGAGATTGGAGAAGAACAGATTGCAGCATGGCCATCCCTCCAGTGGGGTGATTTCTCACTTTCTCTCTGTCTCTCTGCCTTTCTTCAGTGAGCGTGCACACCCTATAGCAAAAACTTAAAAACAAAATGTGTTGAAGAACAAGAAAAACACCAGCACTAGGGAGAAAGTGGGGGGAAAAGTAGCCCAAGAAAGAAATCAAGAATTTCTTGATTTCTGGATAGTATCCAGAAATTTAGAACTATCCAGAAATTTAGAACCAATGTTGACTTGATAAAAATAAAAGAGGGATCTAGGGAGAGTGCTCAATTCATCAAATGTTGTAGAAGACATTCATGAATTTGATGGACCACTCAGTAGAGAGACTGAAACAATGAGATCAGAACACAGCCAACAAGCCAAAAATGGTTTAAAAAATTTTCATTTCGCAAATACTTACTGAACACCTACTATAGAGTTGCTCAGAGGAAGATAAAGAGGGAAATCCCATGTACCATAACAATATAGAAAAAATATTAAATGTATTTACTGACATTCCAGATCCTCTCTCTTTATCTTTCCCACAAAATTCTCAGGCAGCTGTGGTGCCTATAGATTTATAATTCTTTATCCATCACTTCTGAATTCAAAAAGCTCTTGAAAAATGTTTTTTTTTTTAAATCTGACCTGAACTGAATTAAAAGGAGACTAACTGTAGCCTTTATCTCTCAATGTAAACAATTCACACTTTCTTACTTCAGAAATACTGACATACATATGATTACATGTGTATGATATGATACATGTGTTGTAATTTCTCTTTAGAATAAAAAATAAAGAAGTCGAATTCCAAAACACGTAAGACTTTAAGGACTCTAAATGAGAGATTGTGGACAGGTAGAATTATAACTCTTATAACACCTCAGAAAATATAAGCTTTTCTTTCCAGATTAGGCACTGATGATGGGAGCCATATATAATATTTATTTTGAGTGTGAAACTTTCTGGCAGAAACCAAGTTATTGCACCAAACAACAGCGTATTTATCCCTCTCTATGGCAACTATCACCAGTGCTCCAGTGCGCTTGCTCACAGAATACTCAGCAGAGACTGGAGGGTGCTCAGCTAGCAGAGAGATGTCCTGTCCTGGAGCTGACCTTGCTCCCCTGAGCATTCCTTTGCTCCTTCACTCTATGGCCCAGGCTCTGCTGGCTTTCTTTTCTGCCCTGCACCTGGGCCTGCTTCCGTTTTCTTTTCCATGAAATCTTAAGCCAGAAGAATCTTCCCATTCTCATTTGGCAAACTTGAGGTCATTACCATTTTTGAGCTGGAAGAAAACTTGGAGAGAGCATCAAGTTCAACCCTCTCCTTTTAAAACACAGAGAGGCAGAGAAGGGAAGGAACTTGGCCATACCACCTCGGTAATTTATGACAAAGCTAGGACTTTGATCCAAGCTGCTATTTCACTTTTCCAATTTGAGGAATTGAAACATCAGAGGAATGGGTACAGGATATGTAATGAACATTTTCATTTGAATTTTTTTTTTAGAGGTTTTTGCCATAAGGCGCGTGCGCTCGCCAGACAGACAGAAAGAGACAGAGAGACAGAAAGCGAGAAATCACCCACCAGAGGGGATGGCCACGCCGCAATCCCTTCTCCTCCATTCTCCTCTCGGGATCTTAGGCACGCACGCACACGAGGCCGGCATGAGTTTTAAGCCACTGGGTCTGGGACGCGAACCACGGTTGACTACATGGGAGTCCAGCGACATAGCCATTATGCTAACTGCTGGTCCCAAACATTTTCATTTGAATTTGATTGTTGGGTTGTTATACTCTTCAATATATATATTGTCTTTTCTTCTAAAGACAATACCTCAAGTTTCCTCTGGACTATCACTTTCCCGTATCTCTGGTAGTGGTTCAAGCAAAATCTACTCAACCCTTCTTTCCACCAGAAAGACTTAACTGGGGCTAGCCAATCAGAGTATCACATCCTTCCAGCTCATAAATGAACTCTTAGTCCAAACAGAGATCTGGGAGTGTTGGTATGTCTGCATGTCTTTGTAATCCCATCAGAATTCAGTGGAACCTGGGGAAAAAAAAACTCTCAGGTTACTTTAAACCATTTGTGTCACATGAAGGCAAGAGAGGAAGCCAAACCATAAAGGTGGAAAGACACAGAGTTCTAATAACATCATCTGAGTCTGTAGATTCTCCATGCCTGAAACCCCCCTACCTCAGTGACGAACCAATTAATTTCTTATTTACAACACAGCCAGACTGGGTGTATCATCTGTCATTTGTAACTGCAAGTGCCGTAACCAATAAAGTGACCTTTTATGAAGTCTTTTCAAACACTGTCAGTTTATGATTTGATGATACTTTTTCTAAAGTTCTGGTATTTCTGGAATCTCTGAAATTCACTAACTGGCTGAATTAGGTGAAGTGAGGAAACGAGCACAGTGAAAATTTTACCTCTTAATAATATGCTATAGTTTTCTACTCTACATAAAAGACATCACTGTTCCTGTGCCCAAAGTCTGATTTAATCATTATATCATGACTTTGTGAATCTATCTTGCTAATTTGAACCTTACACAAGCATCATAAATTTTTATGCTGCAAACTGAGCCTTAGAATTGGGCTTTTCTGTTTATTAGTGTTTATAAGATCATAATTTCCTGTTTCTAAAAACAAAAAGAGTTAAAGTGCTTTTTGAAATTAAATAATCATTATTTTAAGTAAATAAATCTCCAGAGGTTTCTTAAACTTCAAACCACTATAAAAGATTGGCATGATAATGAGGTAAATGTAAATGAATGAGGACCATCCAGATGGTTTGCCTTCAAGTCCACATGAGTTCATAAACCAAAGGGAAAGTTTTTATTTGTGTAATGACCCATGGGGAAATGGACAATATTCAGTATATTTGTCTACAGTAAGTTTGGCCACTTTTGCTGAATAATTACCTTATTTGCTCATGGAAAGTACCTTCCCATGCCCTCCAAAACTGAGGATTTGTCTGAGTAAAATTAATGAAAGGAGATCTGAGTTAGGAAAGATAGATCATACACCAATGTCCAGATGAGAAAAAGCAAAATTTCAGGTTTAGGAGGAATAGACAAGAGTTGCTTAAATATATCATAGTTATTAATCACATCCATCTTTCTATGAAAGAAAACTTTGCTTTTTAAATTTTCAGTTTCCAAATCCCCTTTCTGCTTATTTTCATTTTCTTTCTGTGTTGGCCCTGCTGCATCTCCAACTTTACTCCCTGCCACTCTCCTCTTTCTCCATTGAACTATATTACAACCCTTTCTGTATCTTGAACTTGTCCAGCTCTTCCAGGCCTCAAGGCTCTTATGTGAGTCATTTTCTGTGCCAAGAAAGTTCTTTCCATAGCACTTCACAAATTAGTGCATATTACATTCTTGGAGAGACCTTCCTTTCTCATCCAATCTTCCTTTCTCATCCAATGAGATGTTGTCTACATCTCATTATTTTCGCTTATATCACCCTATTAACTTCCTTTATATCATACTTATTTTATAAATTATTATTTATTTAATTTTATTATTATTATTATTTTAATTTGTTATGGGGCATGTACATTCACCAGAGAGAGAGAAAGACAGAGAGAAGTGAGAAAGCAAGCTACCCAGTCCAGGACTGGAACCACAATCAGCCATGTGAGAGTCCAGCGCCGTAGCCTTAACCACCATGCCACTGCTGACCCCAATCATATTATTTACTCTTTTTTTTGTGTGTTTTAACCTATTGCTCCCTTTTAGAGGATAAGCACCTGAAGTGCAGAGGTAATATTTTTCTTCATTTACTGGTGTATCTCCAGAGCCTTGAACAGTGTCTATTAGATAGTATATGAACAATAATTATTTGTGGAATAAATAAAAATGTAAAAGGATGAAGAATGCAATTACGCAGATATGCTTCTTTTCCATCTTTTCCATCAAGATTTCCCTTTACCTAAAAGGTTATTTACACAGAGAAAAGGCTAGTGTGGTTTAATAGTAGTTATCCTAGCTAGGGTTGGGGGAAGAAGGCTTTGTTTAAATTTTTAGCTTCCATGAAGTTCCATTAAGAAAAGCAACATGTTGGTGAGAAACTTTCCAACTAAGATCAGGAACAAGATGAGAGTGTCCCCTCATACTACTTTTAAATATCATACTGGGGGACCAGCAGTTGGCATAATGGCTATGTCACTGGACTCCCATGTAGTTGACCATGGTTCGAATCCCAGACCTGGTGGCTTAAACTCACATCAGGTGCTGTGCATGTGTGCCCAGGATCCCAAGAGGAGAATGGAGGAGAAGGAATTGCACTGTGGCCATCCCCCCTGGCCTGGGGGGGGGGGGGGATTTCTCACTTTCTGTCACTCTGTCTCTCTGTCTTTCTGGCGAGTGCACGTGCCCTATAGTAAAACCTCTCTAAAAAATAAATAAATAAATATCATACTGGAAGTTGTAGATAATGAAATAAAGAAACAAAAATTAAAAGTATACAGGTTTGATAGAAAGAAAACTGTCTTTGTTCAGAGATGGTATGATTATCTACATAGATGATCATACCATCTTTCAGATTATCTATATAGATAATCATACCATCTCTGGCTTAAACTCACGCCGGGCACATGTGTGTGCTTGCCCAAGATCCTGAGAGGAGAATGGAGAAGGGATTGCGGCGTGGCTACCCCCTCGGGGGGTGATTTCTCGCTTTCTGTCTCTCTGTCTCTGTCTTCCTGGCAAGCACACATGCCTGATAGCAAAAACCTCTCAAAAAAATAATAATAGCAAGGTTTAATATATAAAAGTTATATATTTTCTTACATATCAGCAATGAACAATTGACTTTTGAAATTGAAAGTGCCATGCTATTTACATTAGCACTTACCAAAATAAAATACATAAGTATAAATCTAGCAATATATATACAAGGTCTATATGAAGAAAAGCAAAAAATTCAGATAAAAGAAATCAAATAACTAAATAAATGGATATATATTCTATTTTCATGTATAGAAAGACTCAATATTGTCCAGATGAAAGTTGTTCTGAACTTGATGTACAGATTCAATGCAATTCCAATAAAAATTCCAGCAACTTGTTTTGTAAATATTGGTACATGAGAAGTTTATATGGAGAGACAAAAGACCCAGAACAGTCAAAACAATATTGAAGAACAAAGTTGAAGTACTAACATTACCCAACCTCAAGACTTAATATAGTAAAGCCACAGTAATCAATACAATGTGGTATTGGTGAAAAAAATGGTTAAAGGAATCAATGAAACAGAATCCAGAAGTAAACTTATGTGATTATAATCAACTAGTCTTTGACAAGCGAGTAAAAGCAATACAATAGAAAAAAGATGGTCTTTTTAACAAATGTTGCCAAGACAACTAAATATCCATATGTTAAAAAAATAAATGGAACCTAGATTTGGACCTTATGCTCTTCAAAAACTCAGAATGCATGATGCGCCTAAATATAAAAATCAAGAGTATAAAACTCCTAGAAGACAATATAGGAGAAAATCTAAATGACCTTGGATTTGTTGATGACTTTTTTAGATAAAACACCAAAGACATGATCTATGAAAAAATACTTAATGAGCTGAACTTCTTTAAAATTAAAATCTTTCACCTGCTTGTGAGAATGAGAAGACTTCACAGACTAGGAGAATGAATTTGCAGAAAACACTTTTGATAAAGAGCTGTTATTCAATTGTACAAAGAACTCTTGAAATTTGAAAAAAAAAGAATAAAGCAAATAATCCAACTATAAAAAAATGAGCCTCTATGGCACAGTCAGTAGCATACCAAACTATGCAGCTGGAAGTCTCATGCTGACTGCGGTTCAAGGCCCCACCTCTGTCAGCACGGAAACATGCCCAGGATCATCACAGGTTGAAAGACTAAAGAACGAGTATTGCCAACATGACCGAGTTTTATAGAGAATGCTTTTTGCTCTGTCTCTTTCCTCTCTCTCTCATCTCCCATTCACTCTATCATTATTTGAAAAAAAAAAAAAAAAAAAGAGTGAAAAACCTTAACAGACACCTCTCCGAAAAAGATATCCAGATTGCAGATAAGCATACAAAAAGATGTTCCACATTATATGTCATCAGAAAAATGCAAATTAAAACAAAGGCATACCACTGTACACCTATTAGAATGGTAAAAAACTAAAACACCTAACAACACCACAAAAACTCTCACTCATTGCTGGAGGAAATGCAAAAATGCAAAATGGTACATTAACTTTGGAAGACAGTTTGGCAGTTTCTTACAGAACTAAACATACTCTTAACATATAATCCAGCAATCACTCTCTTTTATATTTAGCCAAAGGAGTTAGACACTTATGTCCACACAAAAACCTGCAATGGATATTTGTAGCAGTTTTATTCATAAATACTAATGTTTAGAAGCAAGCAAGATGTCTGTCAGTAGGTGAATGAACAAATTGTGGCATACCCAGACAGTGAGTGATTACTCAATACTAAAAAGAAATTAACAATAAAATCATGAAAATACGGGGAGTAGGGGCTAGCAGTTGGTGTAATGGCTATGTCGCTGGACTCTCACATAGTCAACTGCAGTTCGAGTCTCAGACCCGGTGGCTTAAACTCACGCTGGGCGCATGTGCATTTGTGCCCAAGATCCCGAGAGAAGAATGGAGGAGAAGGGATTGAGGTGTGGCCATCCCCCCTGAGGGGTGATTTCTCGCATTCTGTCTCTCTGTCTCTCTCTGTCTTTCTGGTAAGCATACGCGCCCTATAGCAAAAACTTCTCAAAAAAAAAAAAATCAAGAAAGAAAAAACGAGAAAAAATGGGAAGTAATCTCAAATGCTTATTACTAAATAATAATAATAATAATAATAATAATAAATCCAGTTTAAAAATGCTACATACAGACCAGTAGGTGGCATGGTGGTTAAGGCGTTGGATTTTCACATGGCTGACTTGTTTGAGTCTTGGTCTTATCAACTTGCTTTTTCTCCTTCTCTTTCTCTGTCTCTGGTCAAATTAAAAAATAATAAATAAAATTTAAAAAGTCTTTCTAAAAAATGCTACATACATAGCTTTCAACAATTTGACATTCTGTCAATGGAAAAACTATGCAAAAATAAAATGATGAATGGTTAACAGAGGCTAGCAGTGGGATAAGTCAAGGGAACACTGAATTTTTAAGGCAGTAAAAATGCTCTGTATGATACTAAAGTAATGTATACGTATCATTAAGTATTTGCCAAAACCCATAAAGTTTAAAACACCTAGTGAACTCTAATGTAAACAATTGGCTTTGGGTCACTATGAAATGTCTATCAATTGTAACAAATCTGCCATTCTGGTATGGAATTTTGGTAATAGGAGAGGCTGTGCATGTATAGGGGCATGAGTATGTGGGAAACCTCTGTATATTGTGCTCAAATTTTTGTGAATCTTTTCTCTAAATATTAAGAATTTTAAAAGAAAGAAAAGAAAAGCAGCATGTATCTTTTTTTGGCCCATAGACTATATTTTTTTTTAAAGAAATACTATCTGCTATCATTTGAATATGTCCACCACCTCCAAATTTATATGTTGAACCATTGTCACAGGAATAACATGGTGAAAACTTGATCCAAGTATGGTGTTGAAAGGTGAGGAAATTGGGAATGGTCTAGGATTAAGGTCATTAGGGTGGGGTCTCATGATTGAGTTTTGTGAGTTTATAAAGATAGGGAATGAGATCAGAATAGAGAGAGATGGGAGGAACATAAACTATGCTCTCCAGCTCTTCACCATGTTGTGATGCAGCCACCAAAGATGGCCCCTGAACCTTAGACCTCCAAACCAGGAGCTGAGTACATCTTTATTTATATAAATCAGCCAGCTTCAGGTATTTGGATTGTTAGCAAAAGAATGGACTAAACCACTATCTTGGACCATTTTATGCTCTATATGGGAATTCCTAGGACTGGATAATTTATAAAGAACATAAATTCACTTTTTCATAGTTCTGGAGGCTGTGAAGTCCGAGATTCAATGTGCTGGTAGGTTCTGCTGTCTGCTGAGGGCTGTATTCTCCTGAAAGCAGGAAAACCGTGTACTCTCATGGCAAAAGAACCAAATAGTAAGCTAGATTATGCACTGTGGAGCCCTTCATATAAGAGCCTTAATCTCATTAATGAGAGGAGCCCTCATAGCCTAAACTTCTCCTGAAGTTCCCATCCTTTAATACTGTCACATTGACAACACCTGAATTTTGAGGGAGATGCAGTCAAAGCACTGCAAATACATCGTATTGAAGTCAATGACTGTACATTATTCAATTATCTTTACAAATGAGAAAAAAACAAAAATTTGGAATTCTTGGCTACCAGAATGATTCTAAGATTGCTCTTCCTGGACTCTAACTTAGAAATAAACCAGGAATATGTGTTACCCTAGATTCAAGGCAAACACCAATTTGTCCCAGAAGTGACTTAGTGACAATAAAAAATAGGAAAGCTATCAGGCCAGATATGTCTGTGGTGAGGTCAAATAAAGATTACACACACACACACACACACACACACACACACAGTCATTGAAAAAGTCATGATGCATTTTTGCATAGAAAAGTACGTCATAACTTCCCCAGCGACCATATATATACTGATATTACATGTAAATGTACTCATAGCATAAGTTTAACATAAACTATAATGCCTTGTTCCATTTCGTTTTATGGCTACTCAGAGGCCAGGAATAGGAAGAATTTCATATTCCCATTTTCTAAGTGGAGAAATAACCTCTTCCCAGGTCTCAACCTAGGAATTTTGGGGAGAAAATCCTAGGCTTTCTGCACTCAGACAAATTCTCTGACTGCAGTCCTGTCCTTCCTACAGTCTATTTTCTGTACTGCAGCCAAAGCAAAATTGTCAAACCAGAAACCAAATCAATTAACTCTCTTGCTGAAACCCTCCAAAGACTGTACTATACATCTTCCGCTGATTTAAAAGAGTTCTTAGCATTGGCTCTAAGTGACCAGACCTATAAGGGGTTTTCAAAAAGTTCACGGAAAACATGTATTATTAAAAAACGAAAGAAAAAACTATATTTAGATTTCAAAATCTTCTTGTACTTTCATTCCATTTCTCATGAGCTTTTTGGAGTCCCCTCCTACAATGTATCATGTGATTGTAAAATGATTCATCTTTAGAGTGAAAAGGAGAGGCTATTAAAATTAGTCTGGACAACAAGCACATGCCAGGACGGTCTCAGACAAATAGGAGCATGTGATCACTCTGTTATTGTGCCTTTTATAACCTACCCTTAAGTCTCCAGCATCATCCTTCGCTACTTTTCCCATTGCTTTCTTGTACTCTTGCTATACTGAGCTACCGTTCATCTCTGCATCATGTTCTTCTCACATTCAGGGGCCTTGCTTGGCACATACTTTCTCATCACCTCACCCCTTGTTATCAATTTTTCTTTACCTGTCTAATTATGACAGATTCTCTGGAACTCAGATCAGAGTTTACCTCATCTTCTCCAACTTCTCAAGGCTGGATTTATTGCTGTTCTTATGGGCTTCATTTCATGATGTCATGCCCCTAGCATAACTTTTAATAGACTTGACTATGATTGCCTATTGTCTTGTATATCTTCCCTTGTCATAGGGTGTGACTTTAGGTCATGATCATACATTATTATAATTGTGTATAGTTTCATTTCTAACATACAGCAGGTGTACCTATAAAGAGATTTAATAAACATGTATTGAATGGACAGATGAAGCTAGATGGAAAGATAAGTAAATTAAAGAAAATATTCAGGCTCATAAACCTCTAGTATGATTTAATCTTCATACTCTTCAAGATAATAATTCCTAGCCTGGCTATGCATATGAATCACTTAATTAGAATATTAGGTATTAGGGCTGTGGAATCTATATTTTTAGCAAGATTGCTGAATGATTCTTACACATGCCCAGTCTGGTTAGCCGGATTTAAGAAACTACATTTCTGCAGTGATTGTCTTATAAGTTTTCTTTATTCCTATACACTTTGCTCAATGGAGAGAAATGTTTCTATCTGAAAACAAGAAGAAATTTACCTTGGAATTATTGGGATCCATGTCTGAAGTCTAACAAAAACAAAATAGGGATAAAAGCCCTGATACACTAAAGCTGTTGAAGGACTCATTTTGCCTAATTGATAAGAAGTGAACTAAGTTAGATCTATTCAGATATGTATTCCAAGGTCACCACTCAGGATATCCATCTCTTCAGTCTTGAGCTAGCTCCTACTGGCTCACTCCTATGGTCAACACTTTTAAGACAAGAAACGTTCCTTAGAATAAGCAAGAGTTGGGAGCAGGGAAAAGGCAAAAGTTTGGGAATTCCTTTGGGAATACATTTACTGAATTTTTAAAAATTGCCACATTTGCTATCTTTAGCATTTGAAAAATATTGACTGTACTGAAATGTTTTTAATTTATGGCAGGTTACTAGGGATTTTTCAGTGCAGTCTGATCCAACTATTCTCTTTGAAGTGGTGCCTACAGTATAATGCACTTCACCAAAGAAGAGAAAAGAAAAATAACCTGTTTCCTTGAGAACAAGAACAAACGGATTGCAAACATGAATTGTAAGCCACTTTCTGAGTAGAGAAATTAAGCTCTCAGACAGAGCATGTGACCAGTAAATTCATAAGTCACTTTCTGAGTAGAGAAATTGAGCTCTCAGACAGAGCATGTGACCAACAAATTCATAACTACCTCCATACCACATTCAACTATATCTGGGAAGCAAGATGGGGCAAAGAATTTTCTCCATTGACTTCTCAGAATCATTCACTTATGGACTATCAACCTGCAAATAAAAATATCTAAAATCTCAGAAAAATGGAGAGTGATTTGAACTCTTAATGAAAGCAAGAAAATGGAGGTCAGAAGACAGGCTCCATCACTTCTGCTGCCAGTTTATTGTAAGTGTTGGACGAAATACTCAAGTTCTTGGGCTGAGTATTTTATCCCTTCATAAAAATAAGTCTTCCAGTGCTTGCCCAAAGTGCCAAGCCTAATTACCACAATTCATCACTATAAAATGCTTTGCGTTCCTTGGTGAAAGTTGCCATATTAAAGGTCAGAATACCAGACGAGGCATGTTTTGTTCTTGGGAACTTTACTGTAGAAATCAAAACATTGGCTTTATTATTTCTAAAATCTCTCATACAAAGCTATGGGTAGATAAACAACTAAGGTTTTGGTGATTTAGTTCATAAGCACTTGGATGTACCATGAATGAGAATAATGTTAGGCTTTGTGTCTTCAAGTAGCAGGAAATTGGCTTAAATAAATCAGGAGAAACAATATGTAGAGTATAAGTTAGAGAGCAATTGAAAAATGAATAGCTGTAGATAAAGGTTGGGAGCAACATGGGTGAAAGAAGATGGGTGTAATTAAGTAGAAAATCTAACTAAGAAAAAGAAAAACAAGTGCTGATATAGACACCCTAAAAGTAGGTGTTTGAAGATGGCAGGCAAAAGGATATCATTCATCAGTCTAGTTAAACAGTATTTCTTAAGCATATTTTTAACTTAATATCTTGAAATAATTTTAGACTGACAAAGTAGTTACAGAAAGGTAAAGCAAGTTTCCATCTTTTTTATCATATGTTTTCTCACTAATTTTAGTGTTATTGAAGGTTCTTTTTTTGTAAAATTATTGCTGTCCTTTTTCACCTGATGGTAATTTTTATTTCCAATATTCCTTCTATATCTATTAAGTGATATTATATCAGAGTAAGAAATGTCTCTTGTAACTTATTTATTTATTCAATTATTCATTTAAGTATCGACTCACATCTTTATTTTATTCAATGATTTTACTCCAATGTTCCTGTTTCTTCTGTCTAATTGAGCATATACTTTTGTAGGATAATATATTAGGTAATAAAAGAACAATAGAAAGTAAGATCGAAGTATGACATCATATATACAAAGAACAGTGGTGGGTCGGCCAGGTTCCATTTTAATTAAGGTGGCTGAATCCCACATGCCCAAATGGGATCTGCACTTCAAGTCCCAGACCTGGCAAAGTGGAAGGTACACAGGCATATGTGCATGAGTGCCCAAAATCCTGAGAGAATGGAGGAGAAGGGATTGCAGTGTGGCTATCCCCCACAGTGAGTGATTTCTTACTTTCTCTCTATCTCTCTCTAACAAGTGCACACCCTCCATAACAAAAACATAAAAAAAGAAAGAAAAGGAAAGGAAAGAAAGAATTGTGATATAATAGAGAATGCAAGTCTAAACTCAAGAATTATTTCTAGAGAAAGATATCATAATAAATAGCAATTCAATTCTTCTAGTTCCCAAGCCAAAATTCTTGGAGTTGAAGTTGTGTTTGACTTTTTTCTCTCTCAGAAAACCTCAAATCCATCTGTTCCACATTCAAAACTAATTCAGAATGAGGCCTCTTTTCATCATCTCTACTAGACAAGGATGACAAGAATAGGCCATGGATAAAGGACAATCTTTTCAATAAATGATACTGGGAAAATCAGATATCCATATGCATAAGAATAAAATTAAATCCTTTTGTCATACCATATACAAAAATCAACTCAAAATGTAATGATGACTTTAAAAAGTAAGACTTGAATTTGTAAAACTAGTAGAAGAAAACATAGGGGGAAAGCTCTATTTCATTGGTCTGGACAATTTGAGGGGTTTTTTTTGGGGGGGCGGGGAATGAAGGAATTGAAAATGATTCCAAAAGCATAAGCAACAAATAAACAGAAATATACAAATGAAATTGCATCAAACTTCTGAGCAGCCAATAGAATGATCAACAGATTGAAAAGACAACCAACAGAATGGGAGAAAATATTTTCAAACCATGTATCTGGTAACTGGTTGATATTAAAAAATGTATAAAGAATTCATACAACTCAATGGAAAGAAAACAAATAATTGGCAAAGAACATAAATAGACATTTCTCAAGAGAAGATGTACAAATTACCCAAAGGTATACAAAAAATGCTCAACATCACTAATCATCAGAGAAATGCAAATCAAACCACAAGGAGTTATTACCTTACCCCAATTAGAATGGCTATCACAAAAAAGATGACAGATAAAAAATATTCATGAGAATTCAGGGAAAAGAAAATCCTTGCACATTGTTGGTGGGAATGTAAATTGCTATATCTGTTATGGAAAATTGCATGGAAATTACTTAAAAAATAAAAATAAAAATAAAAATGGGACTACCTATAATCTGACCTTCTGTATTTGTATTCAAAGCAAATGCAATCGGTATCTTGAAGATATATCTGAACTCCCATATTCATCACAGTATTACTCACAGTAGCCAAGAAATAAAATAAGTCTAAGTGTCCATCAGTAAATGAATGAAGAAAACGTGGTATACATATACACCATATTCTAGTACAATATAGTACTTTTCAACCATTTTATGAAAGGAAATCTTGTTATTTGTGATGACATGGAAGAACCTAGAGGAGATTATGTTAAGTTAAAATAAGCCAGATATGTAAAGACTAATATTGTGGCCAGCAGGTGGCATGGTGGTTAAGGCACTGGATTCCAACATGGCTGACTGTGGTTTGACTCTTAGACATAGTGACTTGCCTTCTCACTTTCTTTCTCTTTCTCTCTCTCTCTCTCTTTCACTGGTGAGTGCACATGCAGTATAGAAAATTAAAAATAGTAATCATAATAATGATAATAAATAAAATTAAATAAATAATTCTTTTTAAAAATAGACTAATTTTGTAAGATCTCACTTCATGAGAATTGAACAAATTTGAACTCATAAAAGTAGAGTAGAATGGCTGGGACCAGCAGCTGGCATAATAGCTATGTCACTGAATTCCTATGTGGTTCGAGTCCCGGATTCAGTGGCTTAAACTCATACTGGGCATAGGTGCATGCATGCCTAAGATCTCGAGAGGAGAATGAAGGAGAAGGAATTGCAGTGTGGCCATCCCCCCAGAGTGTGATTTCTCACTTTCTGTCTCTATCTCTCTCTGTCTTTCTGGAGAGAGTATGTGCCCTATTGCAAAAACCTCTCCAAAAAAAAAAAAAAAAGGAGTAGAATGGTATTATAGCTATCAAAGGCTGATGGGAGATGGTGAGTGTTGCAGAAAAGTTGATCTAAGAATAAAATTTCAGCTAGACAGGAAAAATAAATTCAAAAGATCTATTGTACAATATGGTGACTATAATTAATGTGTTATGTACTGGAAAATCGCTAAAAGTAGACTGAGTTCTCTTGCTAAAAAAATGATAAGCATGTAACATAATGCATGTTAATTAGCTTAATTTAGCTATTCCAAAATGTACACATATTTTAAAACATTGTGTTGTATACCATATAAGTGTATAGTTTTTACTTGTCAATTTAAAAAAATTTAAAAAGGAATCAGGCAACATGACTTTTTCAAATAAAAAGAAGAAAAGTCTATCTTCACTTTTCTCTTTCCTTTATCCTGCCCTTTTTCCAATTTTGATTCATAAACAAGTAGGTGATTTTAAATTCAAAATGCATTACAAAGTCACCCTCTTTTCTCCATTTCTACTGCCATTACCCTAGCCTAAGTGATAATCATCCTTTTACCTGGCCTCCAGCATTCTTGACCAACTCTAACATTTTCTTTATATAACAATCAGAATAAACATTCAAAAACCCAAATCATATCACAACACAACTCTTCTCAAAGCCCTTTAATAATTTTCTATTGCTCTTAGCATAAATAAAAGTTTCACATCTTTGTCTTCAAGATCCCAAACTCACTTCTGTCTGTCCTTTAAAACTTACATGAGTCTTACTTTCAGTCACTCTGCTCCAGCCACACTAGCCTGTTTCTAAATTCCTAAAAGACCTTAACTCCTTTTTTTTCCTAAGTTTTCAGAGAGTGTTCCCTTCCTGCGAAGGTTTTTCTTTGCCTTCACACCTGGCTCAGATCTCCTTCACTTCCTCAACTCACCCTAAATAGTGTGGCTTTGATTATGTGTCATTTTGCTCTTTGGGTTTTCCTCTTAGCATGATCAATCAGTTTCCACTTAGCTCACTCTAAACATCTCTTTCCTTGCTTAGAAAATATTAGCACCATTTATTAACTCTACAAATACTTTGTGAGTTCTTAGTATTTTTCTGATATTTTTCTGGGTACCAGGAAACAGAAGTGATCAGTGACCAGTTCTCTTGGAGACTACATTTGAGTTTGATATTCAGTCAATCAATATCAAGATGTAATAAGGAAAGCCTGGTTTTATTAATTTTAAATAATTACAAACACAAATATCAAGACCTAATTCTTGGGTCCGTCTTGCTCATATTGTTAATATTCTTTGACAAATATCTGTAATGAAAACTTTCAGCAATAATCAAATTGGCTCTGGTGGCAGAGAATCATCAAAGTGTAGAGACTGAACTTCCCTCAGCATGTTTACAACTTCTATTCTGCTTTTAATATATAAGGTGGTGATGACATTTACTTGTTTTTCTTAGTCGTTCATCCTGTAGATTCATGTAGGTGTTTCCATCTGGAGCTTTATTTCAAATCTGCTTTGAATGCCAACCAGAATTTGTGTAGAACACTGAATTTCTATAATATCAAGTTTATAGAGAATGGTAACTCAGTGGAAGAGGGAAGGCTATCAGGCATTCACACATATAGAACTAAACCCTACTGGATATTCCAGAGAGAAAACCAGTGATGCACAACAGAGAGGGCACATATAAGATAGAAACTCAAATAGATGAAAATATGGAGCTTTCTAATTATTTTGAAGCCATTCACCACAAATTATTTACAAAGTTGAGCTATATGAAGACTTCAAGCCCACTCAGTGAAAAAGTTACCTCATGTCATATTGAACCTTAAAATTTTAGGATCATTGCATCATGGAGAATCATGGATGACTTTTGATATTCCAAAGTCAAAACATGAATCCTCTATACACTGTCCTGCCAATGTATTCCAGATGTGCATATGGTGATTTCCTATACCTCTCTCATTCTGGTTTCCTGCTCACAATGAATGAATATCTAAGGCCTTTTATTTACAGAGAATGCTACCTATTTGTCACACATTGCGCCCACATGTGATTTGTCCTGTTCACATCTCATTGGCCAAAGTGCATCTACTAAGACTATTTGTGAAACTTTTCATTCCAAATTGGTGAAACCACAGAAGGAGAACAATTATCACAGAGATAAATACCCTTGGTCACAACATAGAGACTTACTTTCTCTGGTAATTTTTCTCCTTAGTCTCTGGTCAACACTATCTCTTTCACTCTACTAGACTCTTTTCCTTTTTTTTTCTCTTCCTTCCAACCTAGAATATCCAGAACTGCCACCTAAAACACTCAATTCAATTCTTTTTTACATGATTATAGAGAGAATAATTTGCTGTCTACCTAGCTTCTTCCATTGAGACTAGTTTAGGAACCTATATTTACATAATAAAGCTATGTAAGATAGGGTATCTTTTGGTATACACAAGAGTAGTTTTCCTACTCAGATTAACTCCTCCTTTGCCCCTAAGATAAGGAACTCACACTGTAACTAGGTTTTCAATAAAATATCCTTCTAAATCCTTATAGTAACCTGAAATGTGTCTCCTTAGTGTTTCCGTCTATTGGCTTTAGTTCATTCATTCAATGATATCTATAGATGTTCTGCTATATTCCAGGCACCATGCAAGGCATTGAGAAATGTAAAGATCCATCTCTTCCCTCAATTAACAAAGATCTAGAGATAAATGCAAAAGCAATTAAAGCCTATTATAATAATTGCTTCTGTGGAGAGAAGCACAGAGTTTATGATAGGCATATAAGAGTATTTAATCTAGACTTGGAGAGGGCAATGGGTTGATTAGCATCCTTCAAAAAAAGATGGCGAAGGTCTCATCCCAGATACCTGTGAATGTGGCTGTATTTGGAAATAGGGTCTTTGCAAATGTAATTAAGTTAATGATCTCAATATATAATCCAGGATTTAAAGTAGGCCCTAACTCAATGACTAGTATCCTTACAAGAGAAGAGATAACAAAATGGCACATAGGGAAGAAGGCCACATGGAGATGGACACAAAGTCTGGAGTTAAGCTACCACAAGCTGAAGAATGTAAGGAGCTACAGGACTGTGGAAAAGGCAAGGAAGCATTCTCCCCTAAAATCTTTGGAGAGAGTGTGATGCTCTAACACCTTGATTACAAATTTCTAGCCTCCAGACTGTGAGGGAATATGTTTTCGTGGTCTTAAGCCACCACATTTATAGTAATTTGTTGTAGCAGCCTGAGGAAACTAAAATTGAGCAACATCCAACTTTTTCTCAGGAACATGATGTCTAAACTAAGAAAATAAATAGGAGCAGGTTAGTGGGAGTTGAAAAGTGTTCTAATCCAGAGAACAACACATGTGTAATATGAGGACGTCACTGGTGATGGCTACTCTTTTTTATCTTCTATGACAGTAAGAATGGCAATGGAAATGATGCAGTGTGACAAAAAGAACTATGTACTCCACCTTATTATCCAGAAGAATGCCAATAATAATCCCACCCTATCACAGAATTTACCAACAGAGGACATTCCAACAGAACTGTCATCATAACCCCTCCACTATATGTTCATAGTAGAACTTGTAGTCAGCTAAAAATATAGTAAGCCCACTACAACATCCTAAACAGTAGATGTTTGTTTTCCCACATAAAAAGATGTGCAGAGGCTGACAGATGTTGCTCCAGGCCAACATCCATGAAAGTCCCTTGGACTATTGTTTTCTCAGGTGTATTGTCATAAGATGATTGCTGGTGTACCTTGGCCTCTGAGCGTAATGTTTACATCTTAGGCAGGAGGAAAAGGGAAAGGTGAGAGGGAAAGTGCATTCTTATAGAGAATCCTTATTTTTTCAGGGATAAGAGATTTTCCCATGAGCTTTGTCCTTTATCTAATTGGCTAACACTCTATGTCATGACCACCCCCACCCACCCTCAATGTAAGAAATGTTAGAAAAGGTATGATAATGGAGAAAACGTGAAAAGTGAGTGAGACAAGTCATGGAAAATTTGCAGGTATTTAGCTTTCATAACTATGTAGCTGATGATATGAAAATAAAAAGAAGCAGCAGCAGATTTGTGGGATTGTATGTGGTGATAACTAGTAGCTGGCTAACAATTTAGATTTGGAACTATGACGAACTATCTTGGCTAAAGACATAGATTTGAAAATAATCTTAATAAAAACAATTCAATTTAATTTGCAAGTGGAATAAAAATAATAACCTCAACTAGGGGAGTATATGAAGCAAAAAAGAAAAAAATCGACCTAGGCTAGATCATGAAAGAAAATTCATCTTTAAGCAATGACCAAAAAATAGGAATTAAAAGGAAATCAAGAAAAGAAAGAATAGTAAGAGAAAGCTCATAATAACAATAATAAGTAATAAAAAAATAGGAAATAAAATATTTCACAAAGGAGGAAGTGATTAATACTGTGAAATGTTTCCCAGATATCAAGTGAGTTCAGGGTAAGTTAAAGGGATCATTGATGTCTTTGGTGAGGGCAATTTCAAGTTGTGTAGTGGGGGTCAGAAATCAATGAGATAAAGAGGCTGGCCTTTATATCACAACTGTCTTATAGTCACTCACCCCCACCTCAAAAAATAACTAACCAATAAGAAAACAGGAGAGAGACCCAGGATGGGCACTCTGGCAACTTTCTTAAACATGGGATTATTTCTTTGGCTACTTATATGTTGATCAATAAATAAATGATACAAAAGATGTTAAGAGTATAGGTAACTTCCTATGAAATAAAAATGACTACAACAGGAATGTATCAGAATTTTATTTGACCTTAGAACCTTAGAAAATTTGTTTTGAGAATTCTACCTTGCTCTTTGGGAGGGTGATTAGTCAAAGGTTTACTTCAATATCAGTTCTGGAACCCTAAATTTGCTGACGATCAAAAAGTATGGTATGCCAAAATTATTATCTAGTCATCACAATAATATTAGTTATGAGAAATGCGTGCCATTCAGGTTTAATATTTCTAACTAAATATTCACTTTAAAATAGAGCTCTACTTTCAAAATTGAAATTGGAGTAAAATAATCTTTCTGTGCCTTTTATATGCTGTAATTCTGTAAGGAAAAACAATTACTTGGGGACCATTTCATTAACAGTAATATTTATAATGGCAGAGCTCAACAGAGAATAGCTTGCACCTCCTCAGACTTCAAATGAAAGTGAGAACCTATTTAGTATTGAGAGTATTTACGTTGAATGTATTGACGTTAGTTACAAAGGCTGAAAAATTATTATATTGTAAAATAATGTCAAGTGTTAGATTTTGACTAGGAGCATCATTAATGATAAATGAAAATGTGGACAATTTAATATTTATTTGTGTGTTCCAGAAGTTCATTCCATGAGAAATTTCTCTTCAGTTTCAGCTTAGGCTGCTTATTGATTTTTAACTCTCGGCTACTTGGCATTCAGCTAAAATGTATAATTTGGTAACTCTAACATGACAGAGTTTCATAAGCTTGTATAGGAGACTTACTATATGTTCTATTACAGAATGTATTGTGGTAAATAATCAAGGAAGAACAAGAAAGTTCATATGTTTGGTTAATATACTAAGCACTCTATGATATCCTTGAATGTGTAAATGAAAATCAACTGGGGAAGACAAAAAACAGTAAGAAAAAAAAATAAAAGAGCCTGTTTGTCTACCTGACATGTTAGTCTATAGTCTAATCTACTCAGTGAAGATCAGTGTATCAATAAACAATTCCCGGGACCAGCAGTTAGTGTAATGTCTATGTTGCTGGACTCCCATGTAGTCGACCGCGGTTTGCGTCCCGGACCCGGTGGCTTAAAACTCACGCCGGGCACGTGTGCATGCGTGCCCAAGATCCCGAGAGGAGAATGGAGGAGAAGGGATTGTGGCGTGGCCATCCCCCTGGGGGGTGATTTCTCGCTTTCTGTCTCTCTGTCTGGCGAGCGCACGCGCCCTATAGCAAAAACCTCTAAAAAAAAAAAAAAAGAAACAATTTCCTCTGTGTTCATTGCACAGTACCTGTCAAAGGAATAAAGAATTCTGCATTACGGGAACGCAATATAGTGTGATGTGGGTCCAGGAAAGAGAGTGAAGAAAGCTAAGGGAGCTGGATGGAGAGAGGATAACTAATGGAGAGCCCTGGAAGAGTGATTGGCCTTGGTTAAAAGAGGAGACACTTCCTCTCCGGAAACCGTTAAGGAGAGATGGGATATCCTTGCCTTTCACCTTTTTGTTTTGTTTTGTTTCATTTGGAGATTAAATAAACTTGAAGTGGGGTTTCTGTCTTTGAAAAGTTTCTCTGCTTCTGGTTCATCCTCACAACTAGGGTGTAGCCTTAAAAGGCTCCGCATGCCAATAACTGTCCATCTAGCCCCATCATTCGCCAAACTCTTTGCTCAGCTCAAATGTTCTACTGCTTTCAAATTTGCAATTGCCCTGAAAGAGAAGCATGCCAGGGTAAACAGACACAAGTATGCACATAAACAAGACAAATAGGTCATGGACATATGCCACAGCAGAGTGAAAACTAGGGTGTTGCCAAATGGATAGACAGATAGATAAATAGGTATAAATATATTATAGATATACATTTCAACAACAAGAATTAGTAAAAAGAAAATCCTAGATGCATAACATAATGTATTGTTCTTTGTTGAAGATGATGAACATGATAATGTCCTTGATTTGATTATCACACTGCATTTATGTTTTAAAAATTCATATTCAACCCCACAAAGATGTACAATGAAATATAAATAAGAAATTATAAAATAAATAAAGTTTTAAAATATATACACACGCACACATACCAGGAAATTGGTGCCTAAGGTTGTGATCTCTGCTCTTCTTTTCTTCCTGGAATTTTTGGTTCACAAATCCTGACTGCCTCAGTGGCTCTCAGATACCTCCAAATGATTTGGTTTTTTAATCATTTTATTCAGGTATTTTGGTTGTTCTCAGAAAAAAAAATTTCCATCTAATACAACTAATCAGTTCATAAAAGTCTGTTTTTATTCATGTTATACATAGTTTTCTTCACGTACCTCCCTGTCTTCTTTATCCACATATTCTCCTCAGAGTTGTTTGTTTGTTTGTTTGTTTAAACCCATATGAAGGCTGGAAGCTGGCCCTGTGGCCCTGGTGGTGAAGTGCACCAGATCCTACATGGCTGGCCATGCATTTCAATTCTGGACCCAGTGACTTAAAAAACACACCAGGCATGTGTGTATATATGCCCCCAAATTCCAATAGAACAGAGAAATGAATGAAAAGGGATTGCAGTATGACCAAATCGCATTAGGGGGTACTTTCTCCCTCTCCTTCTCTTTGTCTCTGGCAATTAAAAAAAAGAAGAAAGATTTAGAATTACGCCCTGACTTTCCATCGTTGAGAGTCACCAGTTCAGATACTCTTCAAAAAGCAAACTGATACTAGGACCTTAGCAGGAGCTTAATGAATAACCTTTATGATGAACCAAGTCCCCAATCGCTATAGCATTCTCTTTAGATCCCGCAATCTACCTGTGAACCACAGTTGCCACGTAAGAGTAATTATTTCCAGGTAAATATAAGCTTTAAAAAAGCCTCTGAAAATGTAGAAGAATCTTTTAAATTTGCATTAATTTACTTATTTCCATGAGTGAGAGAGATGGAGAGATGGCACCTCCAACAGGGTCCCAGACCCTAGCCTCAGCCAGCCCTAGGTTAAGAGCCCATGTATCCCTAGTGTACCCAGGGAGTCATCAGGCCATGACCCCAGGAACCTCCCAGGTGGGTCAGCCTCAAAGAATGTCACATTTTGTTGCTGCACTACCCTCCGGCACTGAGAGATTTTTTAATAATTTATTTTTTCTTTCCATTTTCCAAAAATCTCCCCAAAAAAGTTTAACATTATTCTGTACAAGAGGACTTCCAAAAGTTGGTGGAACAAGTGGAAAGTATGAGTTTAATTTGATGCAAAATAAAAGTTGAAATCTATGCATAGCTTTTTTCATAATCCACATTTTCTATGAATTTTTTGAAGTACCTGCTTCTAACTTATACATTGACTAATTGGTTTCAGGTTGTTTTGTTGTTGTTGTTTTTGTTTTTGTTTTTGTTTTTGCTAGCAGGAAAAATAGAAATTCTTGGATTTGCACAAAACACATGCCCCATACATCACCAAGTCTGAAAGCATCTTGCTCTTCCCTGCCACCTGATGACAGTCTGTATTTAAACTGCCAGTGGTTCAAAAAGGAGGAATGACCTTTAAAAAGTCAGTCAGTTACTCCTAGGCAAACAAGCCTTTTTTTATCTGAAAGATAACAATGATAATTCTTAGCATCTCTCAATTTTTCCAAACCACTATAGAATAATTATTAGAAGATAAGGTTTTATTAATAATACTTTAAGAAAATACCTTTAAACTTTATGAAAAATAAGTGCTTGTATGATCCTGAACTTTATTGCTAAAAATGTCCTATCCTAAAACAAGAAGCTGAGGGCAATGTAAATTAAATAAGTAAATAATTTATTCTTCTAAAAAGCAATTCTAAGGAGCTCAGTTTAGCACATACCTTATAATTAGTGTGTTAAGTACCACCTACTGAAATAAAATCACAGATGAAAAGCAATCACAATAAACCCTTTCTTTGAGGTTTAAATCAACCCATTATCACATCTAGGAAGGTAAACCTGTTTTTCCTAGGAGAATTGCATATCTATAAATGGATTCCACACACATATATACATATATATGTGGTTTATTAATATATCTATATATTTTCTTTATATATTAATCTATGTATATGTGTGTGGGTGTGTGTGGATGTAGATATACGTATATTATATATGTATATGTGTTTTTAATAAATATACTTGTATATGTATCTGGCTTTTGAATTTCATAGCATGACAGAGGAAGTTTTTGACAGAGCCTGAGATATACAGCAGTCATGAAAAATATCTATGAAAATGACTCTTTAAATAATCTTTTTTTTTAGTGAAACTATATTTCAAAGAAAATCCAGAAGAGGACATGACTGCAGTTAGACCCATCTATTACTAGAAAATTCCTTACTTCTAACATATATTGGACAATATCTTCAAATTTTCTACAATATATTGGGTCATTAAGAAAGTCATGACATATTTTTCTGTGCAAAAATGTCTCATGATTTTCCTGACAACCCTATATATTATTTCATATTACTAAAAAAAGATGATATAATAAAAATACAGTCTTTACATGTTTGAAGCTGTTCCCTTTGGCTACTTGTACCGATTCCCTTTGGGTCTGAGTGTGTTTGGCAAACTCATCTGAAAGAAGCATTTATCACCGGGTTATCATATGGAACTGCTCTACCAAGTCCTGCTTAGCAGTAACAGGACATCCACTGGGAGTTAATTGATTGTCCAAATGTAAAAATATGTGAGAACCTCAACCAAAAGTAGGGTTATTCTTTACCATTTCTCCAAGTCTAAACAAACTTGGGCTCTAGCCTATGAAACTCTTTGAATAAGAGAAAAAAGCTCAAGAAGTCAGTTCTCTACTTTTTTTCACCATTGTAAAAAAGAGTTTATTCTTCTACCAAGACTGGCCCTTGCTTTCAGGAGCCCTCCATTTCCATCTCCAGACCTCTGGCCAGCAAGGGAAACTGAGGCAGGGGCACCACTGCCCCTGCTCCACGTCCAGGCTCCCAAGACCAGGACCCTAGGCCCTTTAGAGGTAGGTAGGCAGGATCTTTTTGTTTTTTCAGGCCCCTGGCAAAATCACACGCCATGTGACCTTTTCTTTATTCTCATCCATAGTCTTTTCTTTCATCTTACATTGTCCTATCTTCCTCATCTTCTACCCTGCCAGGAGGATTAGACAGATCTAGAATCACAGTTCTGAAATTCCCTAGTATTGTAAGATTCCCTGAGATCCTCCCCTATACTGAACAACCTGTGAATAAAAAGATAGTACTCTTCAGACACCTGAATAGAGTACACCTCTTGAGACCACATTGCTAAAAACAACAGAAGACTTCTGCACACATCAATTCATAGCAAAAGGGAAACACTTGCTCCTAGTTGAAGTAACGTTCTCCTAAGAGGTATTCAAAAGTTAATACATCTTCCAATGGCTAGAAGTAGAAGAGCTTCAGGTCTGAATAAGCCAGGAAATATGTCTCCATCAAAAGAACAGACTACTCCCCCTCTATCTCTCCTAAAATCTGAGGACATTACCAAAATGTCAGAGAAAGAATTTAGAACATTCACATTGAACACATTCTATGAGTTGGAACAGAAAAGAGACAATGAACTACAGGAGATTAGGAAGTCCTTCCATGATAAGACTTTCCACAAAAGAAGAAATGGATACTCTGAGAAAGAATCAGATGGAGCTATTAGAGATGAAGCCTGTAACACAGGAAATCAAAAACTCTCTTGAAAGTACTAAAAGTCAATTAGACCATGCAGAAGATAGAATCTCTGATGCAGAAGATAAAACCTCTGACCTAGAAAAGAACACCAAGACAATAGAGAAAATAACAACAACAACAACAACAAAAAAAAAAAACACGAGGATAATATAAATATACGAGAAATACTAGATTCCATAAGACACCCAAACATCAGAATAATTGGCATCCCAGAAGGTGAAGAAACTAAAAATGGCATGGAAAATCTATTCCATAAAATCCTGGAAGAAAATCTCCCAAGTCTAAAGAGACACTCAAGCATCTAGACCCAAGAAATACAAAGGACCCCAAATAGACTCAATCCCAGATCTTCCCCAAGGTACATCTTAGCCAGACTGTCCAAGAACACAGATAAAGACACGATACTAAAACTGGCGACAGAGAAATGAGGAGTGACTTACGAAGGTCATCCCATCAGGCTAACACTGGACCTCTCAATGGAAACAATGCAAGCAAGGAAAGAATGGGAAGATGTATTGAAAGTGTTAAGAGAGAAACAGTTTCAATCAAGATTATTATATCCTGCAAGATTATCCTTTATATGGGAAAAAAAAAGATTAAAATCTTCTCAGACAAACAAAACCTGAAAGAATTTGCCAACACCAGACCAGCTCTTCAAGAGACTCTGAACAAAGTACTGTTCCAGGACAACTAAAGAATTAACAGACAGAAACAAAGGAATAAAAGGCAGCTAAGACAATAGCCAGCTTAAAGGTCGGGACAGATCCAGTAACATCGATAATAACATTGAATGTGAATGAATTAAATTCTCCAATCAAGAGACACAGACTGGCTGAATGGATAAAAAATCAGAAACCCTCTATCTGTTGCCTACAGGAAACCCACCTCATGGATAAAGACATACATAGACTGAAAGTGAAGGGTTGGAAAAAGGTTTTCTATGCAAATGGGAACCAAAAAAGAACTGGAGTTGTGATACTAATTTTTTTACAAAATAGGCTTTAAAACAAAAACTGTTCAAAGAGACAAAGACAGGCACTATATTGCAGTAAAAGGATCAATAGATCAAGAAGATATAACTCTTATAAATATCTATGCTCCTAACATAGGAGCACCCAAATATGTGAAGGAAAGACTGTTAGATCTAAAAGGGGAGATAGACTGTTAGATCTAAAAGGGGAGATAGACTAAATTATGGAGACCTCAACACTGCACTATCCCCGCTGGACAGATCATCTAGATGAAAAAATAGATAAAGAGATAACGGATCTGAATGATACCATTAATCAAATGGACTTAACAGACATCTATAGAACTTTCCATCCAAAAACCATGAGATACACTTTTTTCTTACCCCCACGTGGAACCTTTTTGAAGACTGATCACATCATAGAGCATAGAGCAAGCCTCTACAGATTCAAAGGTATAGAAACTATATCCAGCATCTTCTCTGACCATGATGGAATTAAACTTGAGTTTAATTTCAAGAGACATTCTCAAAAATACTCAAATACATGGAAACTAAATAACCTACTCCTGAATGACTCCACAACTACTGATGAAATAAAGTCTGAAATCAAAAGATTCATGGAAGCCAATGACAATGAGGACACAAGTTTCCATAATCTTTGGGACACTGCTAAAGCAGTTATAAGAGGGAAGTTCATAGCAATTACTGCACATAAGAGGAAGATGGAAAAAACGCAAATGGATCACCTAACATCATGCCTGAGAGAATTGGAAAAGCAACAGCAAAACAAACAAACAAACAAAAACAAACAAACAAATAACAAAAAAAAAAACCTCCAGGAAAAAGAAAATAATAAAGATATGAGCAAAAATAAATGAAATAGAAAATAAGCGAACTATACAGAAAATAAATGAAAGTAAAAGCTGGTTCTTTGAAAAGATAAACAAAATCAATATACCACTAGTGAGAATTATTAAGAAGAGAGAAAGGAACCAGGTGAATCAAATCTGCAATGAAGCAGAAAATATAACAACAGACAAAGTAGAAATACAAAACATTATTAGAGGATACTATGAACAACTATATGCCAAGAAACAAGACAATATGGATGATATGGACAAATTTCTAGACACATATAATCTACCAAGATTGAGCCAGGAGGATATAGAACGTCTGAATAGGCCCATAACAAGCCAGGAGATTGAATCAGTAATAAATAACCTTCCCACAAAGAAAAGCCCTGGCCCTGATAGATTCACCTCTGAATTCTATAAAACTTTCAAAGAAGAGTTAACCCCCCATTCTGCTCAAGTTATTTCTAAAGATCCGAAAGGGAGAATCTCTCCCTCATTCATTCTATGAAGCCTCTATAACCCTTATCCTTAAAACAGATAAGGACAGGACAAGGAAGGAAAACTATAGACCAATATCTCTGATGAAAATAGGCACAAAGATTCTCAACAAGATACTAGCAAATCGTATCCAACAACTTATAAAAAAGATTATACATCATGATTAGGTAGGCTTTATTCTAGGGATGAAAGGTTGGTTCAACATATGCAAAACCATACATGTAATACACTATATTAACAGGAAGAAAGATAAAAACCATATGGTAAAAAGATGATCAACTCTATTAAAAGATGGGAGAAGGAGTTGAAAAAAAAAAACACACTCACTAAAGATGACATATGAATACCCAAAAAGCATATGAAAAAATGCTCAACATCCCTCATCATAAAGGAAATGCAGATCAAAACAATGAGATACCACCTAACTCAAGTCAGAATGTCTAAGATTAAAAAAACAAAAAATGGTAAGTGTTGGCATGGGTGTGGTGAAAGGGGAACTCTGTTACACTGCTGGTGGGAATGTAAATTAGTCCAGCCACTGTGGAGAACAATTTGGAGATTCCTCAAAAATCCACAAATAGAAATACCATATGATCCAGCAATCCCACTCCTTGGTATCTACCCAAAGGACAGAAGAATTCTTCATTGGAAAAGTGCTTGCACATGGACGTTTATTGCGGCACTATTCACGATTGCTAAGACGTGGAACCAACCCAAATGTCCCCATACAGATGAATGGATTGGAAAACTATGGCACATATACTCTATGGGATGCTATTCAGCCATTAAAAAAAAAAAAGAAAAAAAGAAAAAAAAAAACTGGCTTTTGACAGAAAATGGAAGAGTATTGAAGAGTTACGAGTGAAGCAAGCCAGGCTAAGAAGGAGAGACATTGTATGTCCCCACTTAATATATACTGAATGTCTGCACTCTATGACTGAAACTGACTGACTAAAGGATGTACAAACACAAGAGATGGGTGTGATTGCCAGATGTGGTGCGTGTGGAGGAGTGGGGCCTGGGGAAGGGCATTTGGAGGAGGGATATGGAGACAGAGCATTGACGGGACGGGGTGGTAGTGGTATTATCTGTTGAAGATATTTTGATTAACTAGATTGGGGAGAAATATTTACATATTGAAATGTTCACTTTGTAAGTGAAATAATGTGATTGAATGTAAAAAAATAAATAAATAAATAAATAAATAGTTTATTCTGAAATGATTCACATACATATTATCCAGTGAGAATAACATGAAGCCAGTCACAAATAGGACCCAAAGGGATGATTGATCCTCCAGGGTACCAGGCAGAAATTTTTTCTCCATAGCTTGTTATTCATATTAGTCATTTTTTTGGTATAAAATTAAAGTCTCTTCTAGCTAACATTCAATGACACAAGGTCCCGTGTTAGATGCGGTATATATGTTATCTCATTTCTCTTCACAAATTCTCCATGAAATCATGTGACAAAATCGAACATTAGAGAGATTAAGCAGTTTCCTCAGGACCATATGGTTAATGAGTGACAAGTTGAAACTAAAACACAACCATCTTGCTAGACTGCCTCTTACCATGGCCCTTAGGAAATTTAACAAATAGCATTACTAGTGTGAGCTACTGAATGACCTGGACATGTTACTTAGCCTCTCTGAGTCTTGTTTCTTTAGTTGTTCTGAAGAGATAGGAATAAAATGAAGCTTTTCCCTCCTACTTTCCCACACAGCAGTCACCACTTAACACAGAATACTTCACCTCTGGTAACCAAGATGTGTGGGGATTTCTCCCACACTTACCTAATCTCTAGTGACTACCAGCTGGGTATCTTATAATATAACTGTACTATATAGAACAGAACTGAGGTAGTGTCAGATACTGTGGGTTAAGGACTCAAGTCCCCACAAGACTGCCACTATGTTAGATGCCAATGACAAGTCTTAGATTGTGACATGTGCTTTTGATCCACTGGCTATGTTTGACCACTCTCACCTTGGGTTTAATTAATTTGCTAAAGTAGCTCACAGGACTCAGAATACCACTTAGATTTATGCATTTATTATGAAAAATATTACAAAGGATACAGGAAAACACCCAGATGGAAGAAATGCCGTGGGATAAGGCATTTGGGAAGGGGTACAGAGCTTCCATGCCCTCTCTGAATATCCTGTCTAATCACACCTTGGTCTTTCTGGTGATCAGTCCACATTCTGAAGCTGTCTAGAGTCACCCAGTCACCTCTCATCTCATTAGCATATGAATGACTGTTTCATCACTCCAGAGATTCTGAGGGTTTCAGGAGCTGTGTGCCACCAGCGGCAGAGAACAAAGATATTATTTCTTACTAGATCACAAAATCTCAGATGTGAAACTGGCATAGTAACCATGCTTATTTCAAAAGTGTTGTGATTACTAGAATGAAGTAACACATACAGTGCTTAACAGACCAGCACCGAGAATGTACTAAATAAATGTTGCTATTTTCTACTGTGAAGACATGAACTCTTTCTTACTATTTGGATATAAAAACCCTAACAAAATACATCTTAAGTATTAAAGACACCTCTGTTGTTTGGTAATGTCAAATAAGACTAAATTTGGCCTAAGGATGTCTCTGTACTTTTTATTTTTATGTAATGAGCTGCAACAAACTTGTACATAAAATAACTAAGTCTAACTTAGGAACAAATAGTTGAGAATCAGCTGATCACAGGTGACAAACTGCTCAAGACCACATTCACATGAAGCAAGTGCAAAGTTGTAACCAAGTGTGCTGTTTTTCTGCCTCACTTCCATTTTCTCTTCATACACATTACTTGCCCATATCCAGGATCTGAGCACTCTGCACTTCTTGTTCTGAGGGTGGCCTGATTTACAAATCACTCTTTGCTCAACTAAACTGTTAAATTTAATTTGTCTGAAGTTTTCATTTTAATAACAGCAATCCACACAAGGCAAAACTATAACTAATTTCATGCAAAATCTCAAGCACAGCAAATTGGACTTCTATTTAGTCTCCATTTCTCTACCCAGTCTTGCAGAGTTGCTAAAAGCCTCATTAAATTCTTTATCAAAAGTCTAGACAAACCCTGTGAAGGTCATTCATTTTCATGATCTGCCTACCAGTCTAGAAAACTCATTAAAACATAAAGGGAAAAGAAGAGAAAGACATGAGGATAGGTTGTTTTGTTCAGGGTGAAAATACATATTAGGCTTTCTAAACCAATAAATTCAAAGCTTAATTCTTTATCTTTGCTCAGAAAGCTGCACTCCTTTTCTTTGTCACATTGGATGGTATCGCCATCACTTTGGCACTAAGAATACATATACCAGAAAGTCATAAAGTCTGCTTTTCTTTATTTTAAATATAGATACATATGCAATGAAAAATTCCAAGAATACTTACAGTAAGAGGATAATTAAGAAGGACTACATTTCATCTCCCAAATTTGTCAAATATCAAATTCGTAATATTTGAGATATTTTCTCAATTTTTTTTCAAAGAAATGCAGCACTGCAGATAACTTTCCCTGTATAAAATTCTCTGATCTTTTTCTTTCTTTCCTTCCCAGAGATAATTACTATCCTAAAATGTTGTTTATCACTCTACATACTTTGTAAATTTTGCTCCATACTTCTGTATCTGTAAATAATAGACATTATGCTTCTGTATATTTTTAAAAGCTATATGAAAAGCCTCATAGTATACCTATATTTTAATAATTCTTTTTATGCTTTATATTACATTTACCTAATTCTAAATTAACAGTAACATTAAGTTATGTAAAATTGAAATGCCTGAATTTTCTTGTATATTGTAGACCTTTCTAAGTCTTCTAAGAAGATTTAGGATGTCTTTGGAATATTGAGTATATTTATCAAGTAAAATCTGCCCACCCCTAACTCCATTCCTGTGGTGAGTTCAGAGGACAGTCCTTCACCAAGGCTGTGAGAAATATATTCATGGAAGGTCTAATATCCATGCAGGGTTCTATGATAGCTAAGGTCTGTGGCATAGAAATAACAGTGAAGGGAACCAGCAGTTAGCATAATGGCTATGTCGCTGGACTCCCACGTAGTCCACCGCAGTTTGCGTCCCGGACCCAGTGGCTTAAAACTCACGCCAGGTGCATGTGCGTGCATGCCCAAGATCCCGAGAGAAAAATGGAGAAGGGATTGCAGCGTGACCATCCCCCCGGGGGGTGATTTCTCGCTTTCTGTCTCTTTGTCTCTCTCTGTCTGGCGAGCGCACGCGCCCTATAGCGAAAATCTCTCCAAAAAGTAAAAAGAAATAACAGTGAGAACTGCTACCCCAAATTATGCTTTCTGAAGTCAATCAATTTAACCTTGTTACTTTAGTAATTTATTTTTATTATATTTTCTGTAATATTGGTCTGTGTGGGACTGGAAAATTTGATGGTCTAAATTACATCCCATGCTGAGTGTAGTTCTTGGTCCATTCCACATAATAAATCTCTACTTATTAAAAAATATTATGTTGTACTCAAATAACACAGTGAAGCATTCCAGCATCAATAGCACTTTGCAATATTTATTTTCTCATCATATACACAATAGATACAGAAAAGTGAATGGCCAAGCTTTATGTATTTTATGTACTCACCTTTTTCAATAAACTTTATCACCTCCAGTATTTTTATAAGTATATGATCTTTCTAGGCAATTTTTTTTTTTTTTTTTTGGAGAGGTTTTTTGCTATTGGGCGCGTGCGCTCGCCAGACAGACAAGAGAGAGTCATAGAGACAGAAAGCGAGAAATCACCACCCGGGGGGATGGTCACGCTGCAATCCCTTCTCCTCCATTCTCCTCTCAGGATCTTGGGCACGCACGCACACGTGCCCGGCGTGAGTTTTAAGCCCCCGGGTCTGGGACGCGAACCGCAGTCGACTACCTGGGAGTCCAGTGACATAGCCATTACGCTAACTGCTGGTTCCCTAAGCAATTTTTTTTAAATTGTATTATAAGAGGCCAGCAGATGGCATAGTGGTTACATTGTTGGACTCCGACATGGCTGGCCATGGTTCAAGTCTCAGACTTGGTGGCTTGAAACTCATGCTAGACGCATGTGCATGCATGCCCAAGATCCTGAGAGGAGAATGGAGGAGAAGGGATTGTGGCATGGCCATCTCCCCTGGGGGGGAGGGTGATTTGTCACTTTCCCTCTCTATGTCTGTTTCTCTCTTCAGTGAGTGCATGTGCCTTAAGGCAAAAACCTCTTTAAAAAATTTTATTAAAAAATCTTCCTTAATAATATGGAGCAGATAATGGAAAGAATGTACAAAATGGTTTAAAAACAAGACCATAAGACATCATGCATATTCTGATACAGGGGAAAGTATGAGATCAATGATCTCTGAATCTTCTTATCCAGATTCTAACCTAAATTATGTTTGCTACCATATGTGTGAAGAATCATTGGTGTGGTTCCAACTTGTGTTATGAATTTGGGGTATTAATTTTATAAGTAATCATATAATGAGTTTTGGGTAGTGATCATTTATATAGTGAAGAATACACTGATTGATATGAAAAGGAGCCAGCTTTGAGGAGCCCAGAGTACGAAAGGGCTTGGCAGTAGGTTCAGGTTGCAGTGCTAGAAGCCTTACTACTTGGGCCACATAATTCAACAAGCCCTATATTTTTGCAAGTGTCAGTGCTGGAGAAAGATGCAGTGTAGTTTACGTCAAAGACAAGTAGGAGTGCTACCACATAGGTTCCTGAAGTTACAAAACAAGGCCATGCCTAGGCCAGGGAGAGCTATATGCCTTTTTCTTTTCTTTTTTATTCTTTCTTCTTCTTTTTTTTTACATTTAATCACTGTACATCTTTACTGCATACAAAATGGTTTTTCCCAGTATGAATGCAGCAAGCACATATTAGTCAAGTCAAAGATATTTTCACAGAAGTTGTATGCCCTTTAGAGGCTAGCTTCTAGGGTGCTACTGGACCATGGTAGAGATAGAATGCTTGACCATGAGACACCAAATGACCATGTCTCCAGGACTTTGCATCAAGAGCTGAGTTCTGTTGGAACCATCAGTCATAAAATTTAAAGGCTCAGCAACAACTCATGTTAAGACGAAAATGCTAGGATCCCAGCCTCAGTGGTACAGGCAGCAGGGCACTGCTGTGTGATGCTGGAAGAACATGGATCCAAGAACAAACTGAACATGTTGGGCATAGCAGTGCATGCCTGTAATCCTGGCAAACTGGGAGGCTGAGGCAGGTGAACCACATCCTACTGAGGCTCTGCCAAAAATACCTATCTCTGTATCTGTCCCCAATTCTCTCCTTCCAACTTTCAGTTAAAAAATATGGGAGGCATATTCTGAAATGAACACTGTCAAGACCAGAAGGCACAAATAAACTGCATGATCAGGCAACCCAGACCCCCATATCACCATGAAGTCCCTATTTCAGCTCACCCTATTGAAATTATGGGGTGGCAGCACAAGCATTCTTGAAACCATTAGAAGGAGAAGGAAACAGCTTGAGATTCGTTTATGACTGATTGGTGAATAAAAGCAGTTCTAAATGGACTGGTAGCTGCATTACAGACACAAAAAGGGTGGCTGTGGAAGGCACTAGAGAAGATCAGTCTTTCAAATTGTCAGAGTCTTGAGCAGTAAACGTGGTTTATCCACTTTGAATGGAAAAGAAGTAGACTAAAATGAAATGAAATGGGATCAATGGCAGAATTAAATGATCCAGTAAGTTGATTGGATTTGAGCCTGGCTGTGGTGCCACAGGCAGAGGAAAAGGCCCAGGTGTCAGACCCTGCACTGACCTGAACACTGGACACGTCTGTGATCCTGGATGACTGGAAGGCTGGGGTGAGGACCACAGCATAGTAAGACCAAGAGTCCCTCTCTCACTTTTTTCCTCTCCCCCTCTACCTCAAATAAATAAATAAACTTTATAAAGAGGAATTTGAGAATTTCAGGGGCCAACAGATGGCATGGTGGTTGATGTGCTGGACTTCACATGACCTACCGTGGTTCAAGTCCCAGACCTGATGACTTGCTTTCTTACTTTTTCTTTCTTTCCTTCTCTTTCTTCTCTGTTGAGCACATGTGCCCTATAGCAAAATTTAAATAATAATAATTAATAAAATAAAATAAATAATAAAAGAGAAGTACAGGAGCCCCTGGATTTCATAAAAAGAAAAAAAGAGGGGTTTGACCTAGACAAAAACGATTTAAGTATTGGTGAGGGAGTTATAGATTTTGGTTTTTTTGTGTGTGGTATTTAAATAACAAGGATATATCTTTAGGAGAAGCAGGAGAGTACAGTAGCTAGAAAACAGAGACTCAAATCAGATGTTTGAGTTTTAATTTGCTTTTAGTTTATTTATTACTTATTTAATATTTATTTAATGAGTGAGAGAGAAGGAGAGAGAGAGAGGACTCCCGACTAGGTTCTGACACTGTGATCTATCCCAGTCTCTGCCAGACCTGAATCATAGTATACATGTGTCTGGAATAATCAAAGAGGTCTCCAATAAGAACCTGAAACATTTCCCTGTGGATCAGCCTCACAAACTATTGCAATTTATCGCTGCACCATAATGCAACCCCTGAATTTGATTCTTTTCTGGCTTCGAGTCGTATCTCCCCTTCTTACTAGCTTGTGACACCAGGCAAGTTACTTAGCCTCTATGCCTCACTATCCTTCTCTAGAAAAGAGAGATGCTCACAGGACTTACTTCAAAGTGTGATAAATAAACATATTGTGCATGTTGAAACTCCCACACCAGTGCTATCACACAGTAAGCAGTCTATAGTTTGTGATTATTGCTGTGTTAAGGGACAGTTGTGGTTGTGCTTGCAGACAAAAGAATGACCCAGTGACTGTTGATACTTTCTTCTAAGGTAGAGTTTCAAAGATTTTGTGATATAAAGATTGCTAGACTTACCAGCAGATGGTGAAATGGTTGCATTGCTAGACTCCCACACAGTCAACACGCTTCAAGTCCCAGACTCGGTGTCTTGAAATGCATGCCGGGCGTGTGTTCGTGCATGCCCAAGATCCTGATAGGAGAATGGAGAAGGGATTGCAGTGTGGCCATTGCCCCAGGAGGTGATTTCTCACTTTCTGTCTCTCTGTCTCGCCAACGAGCACACAAGTCCTATAGCAAAAACCTCTCTCTTCAAAAAAAATTAAAAAAAAAAGACTTTCAGACTTGCCCAGATCTAAAACTTCCCTGAGCTCTCCAGGAGCATCCTCATCTTCTCCGCCCCCTCCATGTACCGTGACACTCTTAGAAGCGTATGGGTGACGTCATTGACTCATGCTTTCTTCCTCAGCCATCACTCTGTCCTCTGTCACTGACCAGTCATCTGGTCAAGTTCCTTCTAATTAACCTACCTTACTTTCTTTCTTCTGTTTCATTTCAAAGAGAGAGAGAAGAGACAGTTTTGGAGTTTCTGTTTTAAGTCCTCTTCCTGGACAATAGTTCTGACTTGGTCCAGAGAGAAATAACATTAAACATACTCCTGGGATGGAAATTTAAAAGGCTCAAATGTAATACCAGCATTCCAATTTGGAGCCCAGCAGGTCAAAAGTTCCATAGTTATGCACAGTCAGCATTCTGCTGTCTTGTATTACTGGTGCACGTCAGACTAAACTCTTTTAAGGACACGGCCTGTGTTTTATTCATCTTTGTGTCTTTCCTAGTATCTGGCATGATGCTTTTCTCAATAAAGGATTCTTAAGTGGAAATAAATAGAATAAAATAGAACTTAATGTTCTTGGAAACTCAAAAATAGTTTAATTGCCTAGCAATAAGGTTCTTTCTTTTTATTTGAATAACATTTATTATTGTTTAATATAGAAAAATTGTAAATATAATAAAATTATAATGCTGCAACTCCAAGTTATCAACTATTGTCATTTCCTTTATGTTTTATTTAATATTTCTGATGCTTTTTTAAAGTTAGATATAATTTCTTGTTTTATTACTATGTTAGAATGCTGTAGCAGTTGTTTCTTTTTCTTTTCTTTGCTTTTTTATTTGCCAAAGGGTGTATGTGCTCACCAGAGAAAGGCAGAACGAAGAGACAGAAAGAAAGTATCCCCAAATAAGATATAGTCATGCAATCCCTTCTCCATTTCTTCATTCTGTAACTATGTCAGGCGTGCACACACAGACACACACACACACACACACACACTTATGCCCAGCATCTCTCTTAAACTACAGGGCCAGGATTCAAACTGCACAGTCAGCCATGTGGGATCCAGCTCCTTTAACCACTCAGTCACTGGATCATCCTGATGTTTCTTTTTAACTCAATTTATTGCATATTATTTACATAAAGAAAAAGTATTGCTATAATAAACTTAATTTCTTCTTATTTAATAGCATTTATTTTTAAATTAGTATATAACTTTTTTTTCCCATTTTCATTTATAAAACAGTGCTTTATTATACATCATGATCAGTCTACAAAGGAGGGCTTGGGGTGAGCAGTTGGTGTAATGGCAATGTCGCTGGAGTCCCATGTAGTAGACTGCGGTTCAAGTCCCAGACCCGGTGGCTTAAACTCACGCCAGGTATATGTATACTCAAGATCCCGAGAGGAAAGGAGAATGGAGGAAAAGGAGTTGCGATGTGGCCATCCACACTGGAGGGTTATTTCTTGCTTTCTGTCTCTCTGTCAGTCTCTGTCCTTCTGGCAAGCACATGTGCCTATAGCAAAAACCTCTCAAAAAAAAAAAAAAAAAAAGGCTCAGAGCAATTGGGCTCTAAGTTTCATTGAAAAGAAAAGAGCAATTCTGTTTATATTTGGCCCTCAGGTTACATATGGCTTGGTGACTCGCTTTCCTTGCCTTGTTGACCTCAGGTTTTCCTGATCCCCTAGTTCACACTTCGCCTGCACAGACTGAAAGGTTCCTCTTTGCTAACCTAGACGTTTTTCTATCTCCATCCCTGATTTTGGTGCCCAGGCTATATTTGGGCATCTGGTTCGGGTATCTTAGATATCCAACTTAGGATAGCCTAATTTTCTGCTTTGTCATGACCTTCTCACTGTCAACAATGGCAAATGACCTCATTTTTACCATGGATGAAATAAAATATCCAATCAAATCAGAGATCTCCTTTAGCTATTTTAATGCAAGTTACAACACTAGTGCTATACCTTACAACTTTTTAGCAAGTAGCCTGTATAAGTGTAATTGTGATGATTATTTCATTTTCATTACTTGTTAAAAATTATTCATAAAGCTAATATCACTTGGAGAATATTTATGGCTCTAACGATGACACACATAGAAAATATGAAAAATACTGAAAAAGGCAGTAAAAAGATTTGGATTCTAATCTCAAGTATGCCAGTATTAGCTCTTGGTGACTTGAATTGTGTTTATAGAGTCAATCACTTATTTATTCAATAATGGCCAAGGTATTATCAAAATATTAGTTCTGTACAGCGTACCTGAGTACCATACTAGGTACTGAAAAAACAAAGATGAGCAAGATGAAGTTATTGTTCTCAAAAGATCCACATTTGATTATCCAACTTCAAATAGAGAAATAAAACAAATTACAAAGGATATTTATTTATTTATGATCTTTGTCATAGAAATAGAGTATATTATAGCATAGAGTACAATGGGAAGTTAAAAGAGAAAGAAATGTTAAAATACTGCCATCTTTGTGACACTAAGTCTGTGTCTGTTTCCTAATCTCAGTAGACTTTATTACTACACATTTGTTCTCAGTTTTTATACTCTATGAAATAATACAATACATGACATTAACCAGTCAGGTATTAATTTGTAGTATTGTAAATATGCAGAGATTCCTCACACCTCAAAAACTTTGCCAAAGATCTCATTTTACTGGACAAATTGACTACAATTCATTATTACTTTCTCAGGTTTGATTTGAAACTCATACAGTTTGAAAGACTAGCCTTTCATGAAAGAGTACAGAATAAAATGAAAACTATCATGGAACTCATTCTTTTATGACTAAGTCTTTTCTCCTGATATACCACTCTGCTTACCTTACTCTGTAACACTATCTATGTGATTTGTTGTTGTTGTAGAGGTTTTGCTTTAGAGCCTATGAGCTCATTGGAGAGAGAGAGAGAGACACAGAGAAAGAGAAAGTGGGAAGCCCTGGGATGGCCACGCTGCCACGTGCTCTTCTCCTTTGTTCTCCTCTCAGGATTTTGGGCACACACACACATACACCAAGCATGATTTTCAAGCCACCAGGTTCGGGATTCGAACTGCAATTGGCCATGTGGGAGTTCAGTGATGTGCCATCAGCTGGCCCCAAGATCTTGACAAATTAAAAAGCCTCTTTGTACCTCAGTTTCATTGGTAGAATGCCCATTATACTATCTATGAAGTTTAACTCGGAAAAGAGATGTGTAAAACCTTTAAAATGTATACTATTTTAAATGTGTATTAATAGTACTAATTGCACTCCAAAATTTACAAATATCTTATGCCTATGACCTATTTATTCCGGAGAAGACTGTCATTATTTTTTGAACCCTCGCTGTTTCCTTCTCACATTGAACAATCAATACAAAGTGTTTTGAATCTATGGATACTTTCTTGCTGACCATCAAATTCTCAGCACTTGTCATGGTAACTAGGACTTCAGATGTGTTCAATAAATGTATCGAATTAATGAGATATGTGAGATAGATTCAAAGAGTCCATCTTATAGTCCAGACATCTGGCAATAAGCACAACAGGTTAAAAGAAGTCAAAAAGAAAAGAAAAGAATCAATATCTTGCCATGTGCCACAGAAGTCATTTTCCCAAAGGATACCTTATTGATGAGATTGCAGTCCCAACCACACAATCCCAGCCATGTTGTAAATTAAATAGGCTCATATGGTCTGGCAGGGATATTTCTATGGGATTATGCCTCTTGGTTTGAAACAAATCATTACATAATTTTACATATTACAATTCATCTCTTAGTTGAGGACAGAGGACATTTTTTAAATATGTTCAATTTTTTAGAACAGTATTAGGTTCACAGAAAAATTGAGTGAAAGTACAGACAGTTCCCATGAGCGCCCTGTCTCCACCCAGCATGCCTCTCCCATTAGCACATGCCTGCACTGGAATGGCCCATTTGTTGCAATCTGCACGAACCTGCATTGACACATCACAATCACTAAAGTCCATACTTTACACTAGTGTTGTAAGTACATTCTAGAGGCCTCGACAAGTGTGTAATGGCATGTATCTTTCATGATCGTATCACACAAAATAGTTTCACTTTCCTAAACATTCTCTACGTTCTACTGATTCATCCATCTATACCACCTAACCCCTGGCAACTACTGCTCTTTCTACATCTCCAATTTGCCTTTTCCAGAGTGTCATATAGTTGGAATCATATAGTACGTAGCCTTTTTAGATCGTAGCTTCTTTCACTTAGTAATATGCACTGACATACCCTCCATGTCTTTCATGGCTTGGTATCTCATTTCGTTTTACCTATGGATAATATTACAAAGTCCAAAAGTTCCCTTGTGCATTTATCCATACACTTACTGAAGGTCATCTTGCTTGCTTCCAGTTTCAATAATTATTAATAGAACTGCTATAAAATCTGGATGCGGATTTTTGTGTGGAAATATGTTTTCAGTTCTTTGGGTAAATACCAAGGGGTATCACTGCTAGATTGTATGTTAAGAGGAAGGGAATCAAAGAGAAAAATAAGGAAGTAAGACATTTAAGTGACATAGAAATGGAGGATTGCCTGTTGATGATAATATATATGTGATAATATCCTTAACTGGACTGGTGTGAAGTGTATTTATGCTGGGAAAATTCATTTTATAAGCTGTTGTTATGTACAGTGATTAAATGTATAACATTTTAAAACTTAAAAAAAAATTCTTTAAAAAAAGAGTATGTTTAGTTTTATAAGAAACTACCAAACTCTCTTCCAAAATGTCTGTGCCATTTTGGATTCCCACCAACAACGAGTGCGCATCCTTGATCCACATTATTGCCAGCATCTGGTGTTGTCAGTTTTTAATTTTTACCATTCTCGTCGATGGATAGGGGTATCTTGATGTTGCTCTAATTTGCATTCCCCTGGTGACAGATAGTGTGGATATTTTCATATGATCATTTGCCATCTGTATTTCTTCTTTGGTGAGGTCTTTGGCCCATTTTTTGGGTCAAATTGTTTCCTTATTGTTGTGTTTTAAGAATTCTTTATATATCTCAATAGCTGACCTTGAACATATGTCTTTTGCAAGTTTTTTTTTCCTTAATCCATACATTTTTGTCTCATTCTCTTCACATTATCTTTCTCAGAGCATAAGATTTTTTTTTATTTTAATGAAATTCAGTTTATCAATTACTTTATCATGGATCATGCCTTTAATGTTGCATCTAAAATATCATGTCAGACTCAAGGTCATCTATATTATCTGTTAGGTTACCTTCTAGGAGTTTCATAGTTTTCAGCTTTGCATCTATGTCTGTTATCAGTTTTCAGTTAATTTTCGTGAAGGCATAAGATCTGTGTTTATATTCATTTTTTTGTATGTGGATGCTCAATTGTTCCAGCAACTTCTCTTGAAAAAAACTCTTTCCCTGTTACATTGTTTTTGCTTCTTTGTCAAAGACTAATTGATTGTATTTATGTGGATCTGTATATGAGCGCTGTGTTCGGTGCTGTTGATCCATTTGTTTCTTCTCTCACCGATCCCAGTGTCTTGATTATTGTAGTTTTATAGTAAGTCATGAAGTTGGGTAACATTTCCCTTCACCTTTGTGCTCCTTCAATATCATGTTTTCCATTTTGGATCTTTGGTTTCTCAATAAAAACTTTAAATTTACCAATATCCACAAGATCAGATGCTAAAATTTTGATTTCTTTGAAACTGTATATCAAGTTAGAAATTATATTATTCCTTATAAATGACACCTAACCAAACATCTAAAGGAAGAGGGTGTAAACCATGTACAAACTCATTGTAAAATTTGGGGAGAATACAAAGATATGAGAACATTTGTCTTTTTTTTTTTCTTAGATTTTTGCCATAGGACATATGCACTCACTGGAGACACAGAGACAGAGAGAGAGAAAATGAGAATCCACCCCTCTGGGGGATGGCCATGCTGCAATCCCTTCTCCATTCTCCTCTCAGGATTTTGGGCATACATGCACTAGTACCCAGCATGAGTTTCATGCTGCTAAATCTGGGACTCAAACCGTAATCAGCCACGTGGGAGTCCAACGCCTTAACCACTATGATACCTGCCGGCCTCATTTGTCAGTTATTAAAATGAAGAGGAAAGAGAAGACATTAACCTGGTCAAACATGTAGGCCTATTATAAGTCATAGAAATAGGTTAGAATGCAGTACATTAAAAAAAAGAATAAGCAAACTTATAAACATAATAGACAACCAAAACCAGACCTATGTAATTGTGCAAATATGAAATTTATTATTGAGGCAGCACTCACAGAACAATGGGGAAATATGATTTATTATATAGGTATGGTTAGATAAATGGCTTATTAATGAAAAAATTTAAATGAACTTTTACCTCATATTATATATAAAAGCACATATGAATTAAATCTACTCTTGAAAAGAAAGCTATAAAACCAATAGAAGAAAATATATGCAAACCTCTTTAGGACCTTGGAAAGGAGAAGAATATCTTCAGTAAAGCACCTAAAACACAAACCATAAAGTAAAAATTTATGTGATAATTATGGATGACTATTAAATAAAATACATCATAGACAATATTGACTTCTGCAGCCTTATTAAGATAGATACCTGCCATGTCAAAAATCAACACAGTATCTAGAATGTTCAAGGAATTCTCACAACTATATATTACAAACTGGTGAGCTAAATTGAAAAATGGACAAAAGATATAAATAGGCAATTCATAAGCAATTAAAACTGAGAAGGAAACAAATACATAATAAGATGTTCAAAATACAAGTAATCAAAGGGATATAACTAGGAATTACATTGAACTATTTTGTATATTTTATTCTCACCATGTTGGCAAAAACTGGGAAAAGAATACTGAGAAAATTTGACATGAATATTAAGTAACAGAGACTCATCTGCAGATAGTACTATAGACTAATGCAGTCATCCAGGAGATCAATTTGAAGTATTTAACAAAATAAAATATTAACAAACCTTACCAACTTCCTCTTTAATATATATCTGAGAGAAAATTGTCCACAGGTCAGTAAGGTGGCATATCCATCTTAGCAATATATATGGAAGGAGGAATTGACTATAATCTAGATAAGCATCTATAGATAGACTGACAGGAATCAATGATATGTTAATGATTTACTTAGTTGTTAAAAGTATACAGAATACAGACAATAAAAATAAAATTGATTGGGGCTGGTAGGTGACATGGTGGTTGAGGTATTAGATTTCCACATGGCTGACTGTGAGGTTCTAGTCCTGGACCTGTGGCTGGCTTGCTTTTTCACTTTTCCTTTCTCTTTATCTCTCTGTAATCAAATTTAAAAATAAATAATAATAACAAATAAAAATTTAAAAAACTGTTGAAGTAAAAACTAAGACTCACAAGATAAAGTACTCAGTGTTTCCGCAAATTTAAGACACACCTATACAGGGGCCGGCAGGTGGCATGGTGTTTAAGGCCTCTGGACTCCCACATGGCTGACCACAGTTTACGTCTTGGATGTGGCAGCTCTCTTTCTCACTTTTCCTCTCTCTCTCTCTCTCTCTCTCTCTCTCTCTCTCTCTCTCTCTTTCTCACTTTTCCTCTCTCTCTCTCCTCCCCCCCTCTGGTCAAATTAAAATGAAATCAATAAATAAAGCTTTAAAAACAAAAACCCTATACATAAGATAATAACAATTTTTCAGAGAACCACATGTGTTCAAGAGTGTTAGTATCCATTACAGAAAGGAAAGAATGGAGAGGGATGAGTGGTAATGGGGAAAATACTAAAAAGAAATAAAATCAGAGTAGGGCATTGAGACTAACAGTAACACTGAACCACTAGCAAATGTAATTAACTCAGTACTATATACTTGAGGTCTCAAGGAAAGAAAATAGTTTAAAATAAAGAATAATAGATAAAAATCAGAGGAAGACTAAATCATCTTTAAGATTAGTTCTCACTCTAACATTCTGGCTTTCTATGATACATGAGATCCTTCTGCACTGAATAAGCCCTGAGAGACCATTTGTATCATTTTCCATTAATGGGATGAAGCCAAACACCTGCAAATCCAATAAATTCAGACAAACTAGGCTCAGGGGAGCTAGTTTCACATCATCTGTCAACAAGGACATCAAAGAGAGGTGGGAAATCAAAATCATCTGTCTCTGGGATAGGAGCCCTGGCTATGTTTCCCCAAACACCAATCATAGCAACTCTCTCTGTTCCTATAACCCTTCACATCTGTTAATTGCTTAGGGCTCCATGTTCGACCCTGGAGGCCAACTGGTGTTTAGTGAAGGACCTAAAAAGATAGGTAAGTTAAAACCATGGGGTCATTAAGCAAATGTTCTGTCCCAGAAACCACAGTGTGTTGTGTGGAGATAGTTACAAAAACTGAGCTTTAATTACTAATTTTAATCTAAGCAGGCCTAGTTCTAGTTAGGAACACGCCCCTGCCGGGCAGAGGCAGGGAAGGGAGGAGCTTAGGTAGATGAAATCCTGCTTAATGTGATGAATACAAAATAAAACAAAACAGGAACCAGCAGATGGAGTAATAGTTACATCACTGGACTCCCATATGTTTACTGCAGTTTGAGTCCTGGACCCAACAACTTGAAACTCAAGCTGGACACATATGCATGCATGCTCAAAATCCCCAGAGGAGAATGGAGAAGAAGGGATTGTGGCATGGCCACTCCCCCTCAGGGAGGTGATTTCTCTCTTTCTGTCTCTGTCTCTCCAGTAAGAGCACACACCCTATAGCAAAAATCTCTCTAAAACAAACAAACAAACAAAAAAACCCAAATCTTTAATTGGATTGGACATAAATGAAGTGGACAACCATAGGATATAGTTAGGATCCTATTCCTATTTATTTGTCTGGTAGAATTAGATGTTAGGAAGGGTCAGAAATGATGTGGAGATTATTTATCACTGGGTAAGGTGTTTTTGTTTTTTGTTTTTCTTTTTGCCATAGGCCATGTGCACTCACTGATGAGAAACAAAGAGAGGGAAAGTGAAAAATCACCCCCAGGGGGATGGCTATGCTGCAATCTCTTCTCCTTCGTACCCCTTCTGGGATTTGGGGAATGCACACACACACTCACACCCAGCATGATTTTCAAACCACCAGGTCTGGAACTTGGACTGTGGCCAGTCATGTGGGAGTCTAGGGCCTTCACCGCCACACCATTGCTGGCACATTGGGTAAGGTTTTATGACTGCAAGTCTCTCTCTCTTTTTTTTTTTTTTTTTAAGTAGAGGTTTTTGCTATAGGACATGTGCGCTCACCAGAAAGACAGAGAGAGACAAAGAGACAGAAAGTGAGAAATCACCCCCCCAGGGGGGATGGCTACACCGCAATCCCTTCTCCTCCATTTTCCTCTCCGGATCTTTGGCTCACACGCACGTGCCCCCGGTGTGAATTTAAGCCACCGGGTCTGGAGCTCGAACTGCGGTAGACTACATGGGAGTTCAGTGACATAGCCATTATGCTAACTGCTGGTCCCTGCAAGTCTCTTTAGAGTTTCTTCTTTCATATGGATTATGTGACTCTATGATACGTGCTTATGTGTTTGTGCATATGCATATGTGCTTGGAGGTCATACTCTTTTGGCAATGAAGTGGGTAAACAATAAGATGGTGCTTGTAAGAATGTTGAGAGTGAAACTATACACTTTATAGAGCCCTTTCCAGTCACTAGAGAAGCCTCAGGATATGGAAGTCAAAGAATGCATACAGAACAGAAAACATTCCCTTGATGGATCTATAAACACCAGATCTAGACTGCAGTAGAACTGATTAACTTAGGAGATGGTCTTCTATTTCTCCCTGTATGCCTCAGTTTCTTTTTTTTTTTTTCTTCTATATTTTCTTTTTTTTTTTCCCTTGGCTCTCAGAAATAGGCATTTCTCCTTTCTTTTCTAGCTTTATTGAGGTATAACTGACAAATAAGAATTGCATATTTTCAAAGTCTACAATGTAATGGTTTAATATATATGCATACATTGTGCAATGATTACCACGGTCCATTTAGCTAACCCATCCATCACTACCCGTAGTTACGTGTGTGTGTGTGTGTGTGTGGTAAAATGAGGATACTTAAAATCTGCTCTCATCAAACCTCCAGTGTTATTAAACATAGTGACTATAGTCAGTATGCTGCAAGAGGAATGTGACATTGGATTTATTACTTATCAAATGTCCTTTACAGTTTCTTATGTCCGTATGTGTAAACAGTATACCGCCCTCTTTATTAAGTGTTGAGTCAGTCATACTCAACAAATAATTATGTCATCTTCATAAAATCCTTCACTAGAAACCATCTGAGGTATTGCTAGTTACAATCTTAAACTTGACACACATTTAGAACCAGCATTATGGTATTCAGAGAGAGGCAAACAGCACTCATTAGATCCAGGATTCTACTTCGAAGAGTATTAAAGTAAAGAATTTCTACTTTAAAGAGACAAATCTCTCTCTGGGTGTGCTATACACTCTGCCAAAAACTCCAGATTCCATGGGCCCAGAGATCTAAATCCAACGTTACATTCCTTTTGCAGCATGCTGACTATAGTCACTATGTATAATAATTCTGTACTTTTAGCTGGAGATTCGATGAGAGCAGATTTCAAGTGTCCTCATACCAAGTAACCAGCGTTGAGCATTTTCCCCCTTTCTTCTCGGAGTTCTCTGGATCAGCAAGCCATAATCAATCTTTAGACCTATGAATATGAAAGTAATTGATTCTAAAATTGTTGCACAGAAAAAGGGAAAAGTAGAATCCTTCTGCTCCATTAAGAGTTTAAAAAGCTTCATAATAGTCCTTAAAATTGTGTTCTATTCTCTGATACTCATCTCTGGAAGATACTGTATCGTCATAAAAATTGAAACCTTATAGGCTTTCATTTTCCACATATATCTACTTGTGGAGAGAAAGCACTATCACTATTTCATAAATGAAGTCCCTTGCAAAAATCTCATCTAAACAAAATGAAATCAAATTCTCCATGATTTCATCATTAATCTTGAACATGCAAACGTGAACTTTCTAGGGGCCAATGTAGCAAGGAAGTGGAAATGTCGCCCTCTAGTGTTACATCTGACAAAAGCCTCATCGCATAGTAGAGATGCTTGGTGGTTTGAGAAGAGAACCTGGACGACCAAAGTTTAAATCTACACCCCAGTACCTATACCAGATGTACTCATTAACTACCACCTACACCAGGTGAGTCAGGAAATAAGATCTAGGACACTCAGAGATCAAATATGTTGCCTTTAAATGTATGGACTGGATAAGTCTCTTTCTCTCTTATAATATTTTCAACTACTGTTTAGAGACAGTACTTTATTAATACTGGATTGATAATCTAAACAAAGGAGATTATAGAAGAGTTTTTTTTAAAAAAAAAAAACTTCAAGGAACTCTAAAAAGTAAATGAAGCATAATGTTAGTGATTAGGAAGTCTTATATTGTGTCTATCCTAACCTAGTTCTACATTTAAACTTGTAATTCTATATTTAAAGGCTAACTTATGTTAGTATTTTAAAGGAAAAAAATCTTACTGGAAAAATAAATAAAAATGAACACACATACATTTAAAAGAAGACTCAGTCCATGTTATCAGTAGTTGAACTTTATGTATGGGGCTGGTCATGATCCTGGTTTCTCCACTTTATTTGGGTCAATCTATAAACAGTGCAAGACAGGGCATGTGAACCAGTGCCATCAAATTCAGCTTTGTTTCACTTCCATTTCAAATGTAATTCGAGTGCCTTTCAACAAAGATATATTTAGAAGGCAGCTCTTTCGCATCCCATGAAGTCAGGGTACTTTAGTCGCATGGAAATCCAAATTGACCTGATGTTAATATCCAGCCATGACATAAGTAAGAGGCAGAAAAGATCCGTTAAAGGTAAAAATTGCCAAAGGGGAGATGCATGTGATTTTTTGAGCTTTGGCTGTAAACTCCACTCTTTTTCCATTATCAGATTGTCATTATAATTTCCAAAGAACTGCAGAAGGCCAAGCCTGTGTCCTGCTTAGTTTCCAACCTTTCACCCTGTTTGACATCATTCTCTAAGTACATACTCTGCTTAAAAAAAAAAAAAGAAAAAGAAAAAGAAAGAAAGAAAACAAAACAAACAAAAAACAAAACAAAAACAAAAAACAACTATCTCCGTTGTCATAAATGAGAGAAACGTATCAATAACAGTATATGGAATATGTCCACAGAATTCCAGCATTTAAAAGCTTCGAGGGTCCTCCCAAGTCAATTCTTTCAATATTTTTAGAATCTAATTTCTCCAAAAAAAAAAAAAAAGACAATCTAATTTGTCAACTTCATTGTTTGAGTGCATCATAATGCAGAGGTTTGGTTTCAGAATATCTGAAAAAAGGGCTAGAGGTTTTTCTGTAAACAATGTTTTTCATCAGTTTCAACATGATCAATAGAACAAGTATTCTGTGTTTTTCTAAGCTTTAGGTCAGGACATTTTTAAAAAATTATTTCTTATTTACATTTAATTGTATATCTTTGTAGGGTACGATACGGTTTTTTGCAACATGCATGCAGTGTGCAATAATCAAGTCAAAGATATTATTATCATGTAGGACATGGTTTTAAGATATGAGGGAAAAGCTAGGATGAACAGGAATGAATTCCAAGGTAATAAAAATAAGCATTTATCAAACAGCATATGCCAAATCCTTAGTTCAACGATTTGTCTACCCATTCTCAATTAATCCTCATTGTTATTCTATAAGATCGGCCTTATATTATTATGGGAACAAGAGGTTCAAAGAAGTTGTGTCAAACCTTCCAAAGCTCTCCAAGGTCATATAGCTCTTAAATGGCAAAACAAATATTCAAAACTTTTTACTTCCCATCTCATAGTCTTTCTTAAGTCTGCTACCCTTAATGATTGCTAGTGCCAGATTCAATGGTATAGTTGTTAAAGATGCCATTCAGACAGCCACAAGTAGAAGTTGGTAGAAAAATATATTCCAACAGTTAGCTTCTTGAATTCACTTGCAGAAAGAACTTCTCATGTTCAGGAAGGTGGTGTGGCTAGCCACTTTACCTAAAGAAGATGAAAACATGACCATTTGAATAAGAGAAGTGCCACTGGTCTGCTTGTGACAAAAGTAACACAAGTAAAGGGATAAAACCAAAGAGGAGAGGGGGGCCTGGATAAAGTTGCTGTGCTCTGTACCCATAAAGAAATATCCCAGAGAAGTCCTTAGGTATAAATCAGCCAGAAGATTTTTCATAGCGAGGGATTACCTGTTATTAATGTTTATGTGATTTGCTCTGGCTCTATGTGAAAGCATTCTTTATCTTCCCGAACGTTCATTTAAGTCTACTCTATTCAAATTCTTGTTTGAGACAACTCTGAAAAGAAAGGACCATATTCCACATTTGCATCAGAAAAGGGAGGTGAAGGAAGAATATGACTCACAGTTTAGAAGCACAGGAAGTTAGACATAAAGATGCCCACCTGACTGTATGGAGGGCAGTGGGCCTCACACAATGTGGATGAGGAAATGAGTGAGTTTACATAAATGTCGAAATCGTACACTTGAGTTATACTTGTTTGGCTAGATCTATTGTCTAAGCCCAAGAAGGGATGAAAGAGCAGAGCAAATGTCTAGAAAGCTATTGGCATCATCCCCCTTCCAGTCGCTTCTGTCATGTGGTTGTGATTGGAGAGAGGTAGTAAAATCTCTTTCCCACACATACACTATTCTTGTTGATATTACCATCCATCCTCCCATTCTCAGTCACAAAGGACCATGGTTAATTAGGAGAATTTTACTAATTTGCTAGAAACCCAGTCGAGGTGGTACAGGCAGTAGATTCACTGCTTTACAATGCTAGAAGCCATATGGGAAGACTTTGGGTTCATGTTCTGGGTCTACCTGAACACACCAGGCACCCCAGAGATTCTGACTGGCCAGAAGGCTGAGGAGAGGATCACGGCCCGAAGAGTCTGTCAGGGTAACTTTCCTCTCTCTCGCTCTCTCTTCATTCTCTCTCTGTCTCTCTCAAAGGAAATAAATAAATAAACTTAAGGAAAGAAAAAAAAAAAAAAGCTAGAGACCCATGGTCCAGGAAATGTGGAGTTTCATCAGATATCGTCTCTAGTAACAATGATATCGCATTGTGTAAGTTACGGCCTTTTTACAAAGGGCCATCTGTATCATGCCTTCCTCCCCCAGGTAGCCACGGTCCCCAAAATACCAGAAGGATTTTTAGCTACTATGCTTACTTATAGAACTCTCACGAAAACAGTAATAGTAGAATTGAAGAAAACTCAGAAATCACCTAGTTTGATCTTCCAGTGATTGTAAGAATCCTTTCTACAACAGTCCCTGCGGGGTTGTTATTCATCCTCTTGAACACATCCAATGACAAGTACACCTCAAAAGGAAATTTTTTCTCTCTTTGGGTAACATGAATCATTAGAAAATACTTCCCTATATTGGGTCCAAATTTTACTCCTGATTCTAGATTAGTTCAGACATCTGGAAAAGCACAGGTATTATTCTTCTTCCATCTGTCTTTTCTTCAATTATCTGATGACAACTCCCATGTCACTACTTAAGTCATGCTAAATATACTCAGTTCTTTCAATCACTTCCAGATGCTTTGCCAGACCAGGAACCACTTATTGGTATACTGCATTTGACAGAAGTCCCTTAAAAACGTGTGGCATACAGAAATAGATGTGGTCTTAACTGTGCAAAACTCAGTGGGACCTACATGCCCCTATTCTATAAGCGGGTCCTTACATAAAGCAAATTTAGATACCTTCACCTTTTTATAACATTATATTGATCTTGAATCATACTGCAGTTGCCATTGCCTTGTTACTCAAACTTCTGAAAAATTGTATCTCTTAGCTTTTGTTGTTTATTAAAGTTTTTGCCAGAGAGCATGTATGCTCACTGGAGAAGGAGAGGGAAAGCACCACGCCCCACGGGGATGGTCATGCTATCATCCCTTTTCTTCCATTTTCTCTCCTTTTGGGATTTTTGAGAACACACATACACAGACCTGGCATGTTTCTTAATCTGCTGGATCTAGGACTTGAACAGGGCAATTGGCCACATGGGATCTAATCACTCCAACCACCATGCCATTGGCTGGCCCTATCACTTAGTTTTTAAATTCATGTTTGATTTTTTGAAGCCATAATTTAATGCATCAAACCTTGTCTTCTTTTTAATTTGCACAATACTTGATAATTATAACTTATGCATTTTAAGTCTGTATTGTATTGAAAAAGGCATGAACTCTAAAGTCATTCTGACTAAGGTTTTGACCTCTCCTCTGCTAGTTACTTGTTCCACACAATGAATAATCCTGCTGTGATAAACCATGTACCTTGTTCTAGCCACTCTGCTAAGTGACTTTCTAGATATCATATCATTCAATTCTTTCAACTTATCAATGAATGAGGTATTATATAGTCCGTTTTCATTCTACAAATATAAGGAATGAAGAAGTTACGTAATTTGTATTGAGCTAAATGACTTGCTCATAATTCACCATTCTAGTTTCAGTTTGGCAAACAGTTACTACTATTTTTGACATTTCATCTTTGCGTATCTGGTTTATGAAATTTATATTTTTATTAATCCCTTGCAGGAGATTTTTATTTATTTATGCTTACTTTCTTTTTTTTCCAGGTTTTTATTTTTGTCATATCAAGCAAAAATTACATAATTTTTAACAAAGGATTTTGCATTATTTTATGTATTAAATGTTTCTTCCCTTTGCCCCTCCCACCCACTCTGTACCACCCACTCTTCTCCCTTACAGTCTCTGGTGGCTACACTTATCCTCTCTACTATCATAGCTTCACATTTTTCATTTTCTGCCATAGAATACAGACCTTCAGTACATTCTGAATGGCAATATACAGTGTGTATCTTTCTTTTTTAAATTTTTTATTTCAATTTCTTTCATACATTCAATCACATGTTACTTAGTTTGCAAAGTGAATATTCCAATATGTGTACATTTCTCACCAGTCCAGTTAACAATACTATAAATTTATCTTCAACAGATAATAACCAATTTCTTTGTACCATAAATGACTTGCCTCTCTATTTTTCTCTTTAATGTCCTTCCCCCTAATCTACTCTTTCACCCACCCTCTTCCCACACTGTATCTGGTGTTCATAACCATTTACTATGTTTCTATATCCTTTGATCATTCAGTTTTGGCCATAGAGGGCAGAAACTCGGTACATATTAAATGGAGACATACAATGTCTCTCCTTCATAGTCTCGCTTGCTTTATTCAGCAGGAAATCTTCCATATTCATCCACTTTTTGTCAAAGGCCATGGTCTTGTTGTTTTTTTATAGCTGAGTAGTATTCCATAGAGTATATGTGCAACACTTTTTCAATCCATTCATCTGTTTGTGGGCATTTGGGTTGGTTCTATGTCTTAGCAATTGTGAATAATGACACAATAAACATCAATGTGCAAGCACTTTTCTGATTAAGAATTTTTCTGTTCTTTGGGTAGATACCCAGGAGTGGGATTGCTGGATCATATGATAGTTCTCTATGTAGATCTTTGAAAAATCTCCAAATTGTTCCCCACAGAAAAACCTCTTTAGCAAATGGTGCTAGAAAAACTGGGTATCTACCTGCAGAAAGATTAATCTAAACCCCTACCTTTCACCATTGACAAAAATCTACTCAAAGTGGGTCAAAGATCTAAACCTAAGGCCTCAGACTATAAAAATGCTGCTGGAAAATACTGGGGGAACTCTGAGAGACATTGGGGTAGGCAAAGACTTCTTAAATATGCTTACTTTCATACTGATTTCTTCATCTCTCTCTGTTTTCTGCCTTCCCTTTTCTCTTCCTTGTTTTCTTTGTTTTTTCTCCCCTCTCACTTGTTTCTTCCCTCCTTCTTTTTCTTGTTCCCTCCCTCTCTCCCTTCTTTCTCTCTTTTCATCATCCTTTCTTCTGTCCTTTCTGGTAGTATATTTGCATCACTACCATGAATTTCTTTTTATCTTCTTCTTTTTAAAAAAATATGTAAGTGGCACTCAGTCTAGAATTCCTTTTTACCCCAATAGCACGTAAGTAAAATTTTAGAAAACAATTTTTATTTTTCTTTGTTTTTGCTATAGGTTGCATGCACTCACTGGAGACATAGAGAAAGTGAGAAATCTCCTCCTAGGAGGTATGCCCATGCTGCAGTCCATTCCCCATGTTCCTCTGGGATTTGGGGCATGCACATACACTCAGCATGTGCTTCAAGCCACCAGGTCCAGGATTCAAACCAAACAGCCAGGCATGTAGGATCCTTCTGCCTTAACCTCCATGCCACCAACTGACCCACAGTCCTCTCTTTTTAATGAAGACCTGTTTACCTTCATCTCTGAGTTGCACACAGACAGTAGGATCCTTCCTCTTCCGTGTAGTTTTCTGTAGGCTCTGGGTCTGGGTGAAGTTGGACTCTCTCTGTTGATTCTGTGTCCAACCTTGGTAAAAGAGCCCAGATCCTTCTTTCTCTTCATCGATTTCTGTCAAATGCCCTGGATTCCATGATCACCCAAACTGAGTCGTGGCGTATGGGCACTCCCTCTGGGGTCACTTCCCCCACTTCAGCCCAGAGTTCTAGAGTAAGAAGAATATGGTGAGGCTTTGTTTTTCCTGCTCTTCTATGATCTTGAGTTCATGTGGTTGCTATAGAGTGGTTTTTTGTTGTTGTTGTTGTTGTTGTTGTTTTTGTTTGTTTGTTTGTTTTAATTGTCAAAGGTTATATGCATAGGTCAGAAAGAGAGACAGGAGCCAGAAAGAGAGAAAGCACTCCCATGGGGTGTGGTCATGTCACAATTCCTTCTCTTCCTTTTCTCCATCCTTCTGGGATGCACACACACAGATGCCTGGAGTGTTTTTCAACTCACTGGGGCTGGTATTCAAACCTCAGTCGACCTTATGATCCAACTCCCTTAGCCACTAAGCCACAGGGATGGTTCATCTCTTATTTTTTCTGACTGATGTTCCCACTCAGTTTTACTCTCTCCAAATTTCTGTGTGTGGGTATGGAGAGGGGGACAGTTATTAGTAAGAAATATAAATATTTATCAAGTCACACAAATCATTTCTGACGATTGTGCCTGGAGTTAAGAACTGAGCTGCATCGGAATCATCCATTTCTTCCATTATATCACATTTGAAATATTAGAGCATGATTGCATCTTTTATATTTTTTGCATGATTGCATCTTAATGAACACATTATGTTGTTTTACATTTCTGTAAATAGAATGAGAGAAAAATATGGTCTTGAGTTTTTTTTTCTCTATTTTCTTTTTTTTTTTTTTTTTTTGAGAGGTTTTCGCTATAGGGCGCGTGCGCTCGCCAGACAGACAGAGAGAGACAGAGAGACAGAAAGCAGGAAATCACCCCCCAGGGGGGATGGCCACGCCGCAATCCCTTCTCCTCCATTCTCCTCTCGGGATCCTGGGCACGCACACACACGCGCCCGGCGTGAGTTTAAGCCACCGGGTCCGGGACGCGAACCACGGTCGACTACGTGGGAGTCCAGTGACATAGCCATTACGCTAACTGCTGGTCCCTCTCTATTTTCTTATATATAATTTTTTTCTCTATGAGAAAAGTTTAACATAACTTATTCAATAATATGTCTCATTTAATAATATTATGGGTGCCAGGACTCATGTCACTTTGTAACCATGGTTAAGATTTTCTAAGAAAGAGACATAAGATAGGATTAGGATCCTGTGTATCTTTATTTTATTTATTTATTTTAGAGAGATTTTGCTATTGGCCGCATTTGCTCACCAGAGAGACAGAAAGTGAGAAATTATCCCCCAGAGGGGATGGCCATGCCACAGTCCCTTCTCCTCTATTCTCTTCTCAAGATTTTGGGCATGCATGCACACATGCCTGGCACGAGTTTTAAGTCACTGGGTCTGGGACTCGAACTGTGGTCGACTACATGGGAATTCATTGATGTAACTATTATGCCATCTGCTGGTCCCAGTCCTATTTTTCTTCCCTCTGTTAAGAATAATAAAAAAGAAGAGGGCAAAACTGAGCATAGAATTAGCAATATATTATACTCGTAAGACATATAAAATCTTTGTAAAAATTTCTGTCTGAATTAAAGCCTAGGACCTCTATGACATGGTGGAAAAACCCTAAGTCTAAAAATAATATTGCATAAAATTTATAAGAGAAGTTGAATATTATGTAGTCAGAAATTTTATACAACCATGTCTCTTAGGAGACATTAGGAGAATCTTAAACTAATGCTGTAAGCATGGTAGTGTATTTGGAAATTCTGAAGTTAACTGAATATTCTGTATGAAAAGACTTTTTCCTTATCAGAGAGCTATGAGGAAGAAAGAGCCTAGTATTGTCGAGAACATGACAGGGAAAAAAATAAAAATGATCTAAAAAACATTGAAAAATGAACTAGGACACAGTTGGAGAAGGAAAAATTATTATATTCTCTTGGCTGCTCCTGAAGCACAGTGGTTAAGCACTGTGCAGAGGAACTGGATCACACATGGCTTATTGTAGTTTGAATCCCAGACCCGGTGGCTCAAAAAACATGCCGGGCACAAGTGCAGGTATACACTGGCATGATAGAGACAAGAACAAAAAAGGATTATGATATAACCAGGCTCCAATGGGGGTGTGGGGGCTTTCTCTCTCTCTGGGATGCACACACACCTCCTAGCATTAAAATACATATGAGGGGGCAACAGCTAGCATAAAGAAGGTTAAGGCACTTGATCCCATGTGGTGAGCTGCCCAATTCAAGAGCCCAGACCCAGCAGCTTGAAAAACAGGCTGTGTGTGTGCACGTATGCCCAAAATCCTGAGTGGAGAATGGAGGATAAGGTATAGCTTGGTCATCTCCCCCCCCCCGGGGGGGGCATGATTTCTCACTTTTCCTCTCTCTCTCCAGCAAGTACACACACCCTATAGCAAATAATAATAATAATAAAATAAAACATAGGTAGGTAATAGATACCTTCTTTGATTCACTGTTTTATTATTAATCCTTCCTTTATACCTTACTATGAGGCCTTTGATTTACTAGACCTCTTTCACAACACTATATTTCTTTACTTTTTTTTTTTTATTTCTTTTCTATAGGGTGTGTGCACTCACCAAGGCAGAGAGAGAGAGGAAAAGTGAGAAATCAGTCCCCAACGGAGATAGCCATGCTACAATCCTTTATCCTCCACTCTCCGCTCAGAATTTTGGGCACATACACACACACCCACCCAATGTTATCCTTAAATCTCCAGGTCTGAGACTTGAACCACAGAGTTGGCCATGTGGGATCTGGCACCTTAACCTGCACACCACCTGCTGGCCCATCTCTATGTTCCTTTTTTTTTTTTTTTTTTTTTTTGGCTGTTGTATTTATTTTTTACTCAAATGACAGTGTCTGGATGTAATGTATTGTTGCATATTTATTCATACACCAACCAAAATACAATTTCTACTTCCCTGCTACAAATGTTGAAATAACTCCCACAGTATCTCTTCCAAGTAATCGTCTATTTCCTTTTAAAAGCCTCCATGACAGGAAATTTATGGGTTCTTAAAGTCAACCTACCCTGTTGCTGAAAAGCTCATACCTTATACTCTTAGAAAGCTATTGGCTTATTAGTAAATTTAAAAAGTAGAATATAACATTGTAACTGATCTTTATAACTTTAGTAGAGAGTATGTATCCAATGAACAAAGAATGACAGGCCTTACAGACCAGTGAAAGAAGCAGTGACACTATATGTGAAATTCTTTCTTTTCTTTTCTTTTTTTTTTTTTTTTTTTGGAGAAGTTTTTGCTATAGGGCATGTGTGCTCGTCAGAAAGAGAGACAGAGAGACAGAAAGTGAGAAATCACCACTCGGGGAGATGGCCATGCAACAATCCCTTCTCCTCCATTCTCTCAGGTTCTTGGGCACACATGCACACGTGCCCGGCGAGAGTTTAAGCCACCGGGTCTGGGACTCGAACAGCAGTAGCCTACATGGGAGTCCAGCGACATAGCCATTATGCCAACTGCTGGTCCCTATGTGAAATGATTTCTAAGAATTCTTTTTAGAATGAGTAGATCAATTAGAGGGAAAAAAAAGAATTATATTTTTATATTAAATCAAAACTACCTTCCTGTATTTCTAGTGCCTAAAATTCTGTCTATAGTATAAAATACAATACATATTTAATAGCAGTAATGAACGCAAGATATTTGTTTTTTTGAGGAATTATTTACTTAATTTTATTTACTGTTAAATATAATTTTTAAATTTACCATAGGCCACATGCACTAACCAGAGAGTTAGAGAGAGAGAGAGAGAGAGACAGTGAGAAAGCAAACCACCAGATCCAGGACTCGAATCTCAGTCGACCATGTGGAAGCCTAGTGCCTTAACCACTATGCCTCCTAAAGGCCCTGAGATCCTTCTACTAACACTACAGCATATATGGTAATGTTTTTGTCGTGACTGATAAGCACTATATTCATGCTGGGAAAAAACCTGTTGTACACTGTGAAGATGTATAGTGATTAAATGTAAATAATGAACATCTATTAAAAAATCAACAACACTGCAACAGGACCAGCAGGTGGTATAGTGGTTATGTCACTGGACTCCCACGTGGTTGCCCCTGGTTCAAGTCCTGGTCCTGGCATCTGAAAACTCATACCAGGCCTGTGTGCGTGCGTGCCCAAAGTCCTGAGAGGAGAATAGAGGAAAAGGGATTGTGGTATGGCCATCCTCCTGGGGGTGATTTCCCTCTCTTAAAAAAAAAAAAAAGAAAAACAAGAAAACACTACATCAAACAACTGAGACATCATACAACAGGTATACTCAAAGTTCCCCTTCCACACAACAGGTACACCGAATGCCACATTCTCTGAGGACTTTCTTTATCTAGGATGGGCCTTGTTGTTTCCTTCAACACTTCCTAACATGTATTTTCTTTGCCCTGTTGTTGATTGCTCCCCCTAAGTATGTGGCACTCATATTTCAGGTGGGATCTGTCCAAGCTTAAATGTTGGGTCAGGGTAGTGAGGTTAACTGCTTAGAAGGAAAGCCTGGATTTTTCATTTGTCTAGCTTGCTTTCTTGGTGCCTTCTGATAGTCTTTAGATGCATTCTCCAGATAGTCTAGATTACAGTCTCCAGATGCACTTTCAACATTCTTTTTAACCCCAAGACAGTCACATGACGATCTTTTCCCTCCCCACTCTTCTCTTCCATGCCACAAACTTGGACAATCTGCCCAGATTCTCACAGGATATGGGTTCCTGCAATTCCTCAATTCTTTATCTGGTCTTTAATTTAAGTACTCTGTAATGTGAAAATGCAAGAAAATGGGGAGTTCTATTTCAAACACAGCTTTCAATTGTTTGATCATGCCTTTTTTACATGTCATTGACATTTGGAAAGTAATGCAATGTGAGGATTCTTACATTTCTCCAGGACAAAAATTACCAAGTTTGACTCAGTCCTTTGTAAAGCCCATCCTTTTTCACCCCATTAGAATGAAATAGAGCTCAGAGCTTAAGTTACATATCTAAGAATATGGCTTAGCAAGACCAAAACTAAAGGAAAAACACTTTCAGGTACATTTCAAACTACAAAAGCCTGGCATTCTCTGTATTTGTGGTAAGCTCTATAATGATTGCTTTAATTAATTTATTTAATTGGAATTTCACCAAGACGTAAATTCACTCGTACCTATTTTTAAAGACAAGTCTATTGATTTTGGACCAGCAATAAATTCCTGTAATATTTGTCCTCAGTATAAAGCCAAGACAATTCTAGTCTATTTCTTTTCGTCTTGAAAACATTATGCCAAAACCATCATTTTGTTGGCTGAATTCATCCTGATTTATATTCGATGAGAGCTGTAAAAGGCTTTTATAGAGGAGACAGCGAGTGACATTTTCCTATAAATCACGACCATTTTTACTGCCACAGAGTTCTAGGGCTGAACTTCAAATACAACCATGCTGTAAACTCTGTGGATGGAACTGCATTCTTGCTGAATGAGAAACATGTTTCCCCTTTCACCGTGAGCGACTACATATTCTAGTCTGTCTCTGGCAAATGAGACCATCACTGAAACCCAGGAACCATGCTCAGCTCCGATGTAGCGGCCCGTGAAATGCAGGTCACCCAGGACAACTTTGAATACAGCCATGCTTTCAGTTTCATGAATCATTCTGATTGGTATAGATGCTGGGTGCTGAGCGGAAATAAATTAGGCATTAAAAGTAACGAGGGTGAGGGGAAGATAATTTTGACAAACACCAGTATTGTGGACCAGAAAAACAACCTATAGGATGGAATAATATTTCATTCAATATGAATCCTCTAGAGAATTTGTTTCTGGCCATGGAGATATCACCTTTATGTACAACTCTCCTAAACCCTCCAGTGACCACACTTGTTCAGTCAAAGGTGACTTGCTTTTCTAAGAAAGAGTTATAAAGCAGGGAAAATGGTACTAGGGATTAGAAGCTCAGAATTTTCCCTCACTGTCTTCATCTGAGTGAAAACAACTTGTATTTTGAAAGCAAAAGAATGGTTTGTATGAGGTTGGAAAAGATACTATAGTTCTTCACGCACAGGTTTTTTATCTGTAGCAACAGATATCCCATTAAAAATATTGGTGAAAATCTGTTGCTTCATCCTCTCCCTCTTCAGAGTTAAATTAGTGGTTTAAGGGCCCACTCACTAAGATTAGCCATAGCATCAGCATCTTCTTTGGAAGTTCTCTTTCTATCTTACTCCTTGTCAGTACTAGAACTCAGTCTCACATAGCTAAGAAAGACTTGTGACAGAGGCCTCTAGTTTTAGGTCCAAAATGGTAACCCTTATGATTTCTTTTTTCCTAGGATCATCCTATCTTTGGCTGGCCACGTCATGTTCTGCATGATACCTTCAAGTATCTTAAGCTTCTTAACCAAAGCTTCCAAGGGCCTAAAGCTTAGCGTCCCGTTTTCTCCTGGCACCAGCACAACTTCATCCCCTTCCCTCTAACAAAGATCTTTCTTCCTTCTTGGCATTATTAGTATAACCAGAAATTATTCTCTTCATTACCCTTTGTCCACATTTTCAGTCTAGAGAAATGACCCACATGGCTTAGACCAGACTCTGTTTCAACCTAGGAAAACTATAGTCTGCATCTTTATTTTGTCTCTGACAATATAGCTTTATCATACCAAAAACTGTATGCATGAACAAGCTCAGACTTGTATGCATGTGTGTGGACACACACATACATACATACACACACACACACTCAATTCACTGGCTCTTGTGAGTAAAAAGAACTCAGAGCTGATGAATTTTCTTGAAAGAAGTGAGGAGAGAATTTGCTTTCATGTTATTGCCTGACAAATCCACCACGCAGGCACGGAGGGGTGTGGAGGAGGGCATTTACAACCTCTCACTCATTATATGAAACACGAGGATAATCTCACCTACCCTTTCAGCATTATTACCAACTAAATGCCAACTGAGTCTAAAGCTAGACTTCCGTCTTCAGAGCTCCAAATCTTCATCCATCGGCCTCCCTCAGGTTTCTCTTGGCACCACATCAAAAGCCAAACTTGTTTCTTGGCATCAGCAGATGGCATACTGATCTGGACTCCTACGTAGCTGACCACAGTTCAAGTTCCAGATCTGGTGGCCTAAAACTCACACTGGGCACATGTGCATGGGTGCCCAAAACCCCGAGAGGAGAATGGAGGAGAAGGGATTGCAGTGTGGCCATCCTCCTGGGGGGGAGGGAGGGGGTGACTTCTGGCTTTCTGTCTCTCTATCTCTCTCACTCTCTGTCTCTCCAGTGAGTGCACAAGACCTACAGCAAAACCTCTCAAAAACAAAAAAAGCCAAACTCGGAACCTCCACTCTAGCCCACTGACCTCTCCTTTCCCCTGTGTTACATATATTTGCAAATAGCTCCCTTATCACTCTACCAGAAACAGGAATATTATCCTCGAGTCCTCCTCTTTTTTCAATTCACATATAACCAATTGAAAGCTGTATTGATTTTATCATCTTAAAGTAGTTTAAATCGGTCCAGTCATCTTCTGTCATTTAGGTCAATCCATCACTTATACCTGGGTTATAACTACAGTTTCTCAATGGCTCTTTCTGCTCCAGTAATGTTGTGGACATACTCCCATCTGAACCACATTGCAGAGAGAGTGCTCTCTGTCCAGTGTAAACAGATGCAGGGAACTGATAGTGATCACCCATTGATGACTTCTGGTTACCTCTTCCTCACTATACCCTTTTCTTTTATATTCCTTAGAATAAATCAAGAGGAAATAGTAAACATCTAATAGACAAAAATATGATCATGGTCCAATATAATAGGAGTTCCTTTCCCCAAAAATAACAATCCTGAACAAGTATTAGTTCTCTGGGCATGGTTCTCCTCCAAGTTGTTATTCGGGGATCCTAGATATTTTGTTGCTCTAGCATCTAGGGTACACTCAGCACATGTATCCAAATCAATAGGAAAGAGTACAATAGAAGGCGTGAGAGGATGAATGGGACATATCACTTCCTCTCATATCATACGTGGCTGTGCTCAAGAGAAAGGGAGCACAGATTTTTGCAGATGACCAGCACTTACGTCCTACAAGCTAACAGAAAGAGAAAAAGATTTCTCACCACTCTTGCAGTTTGTTAGGAAAAGCATCCAAGGAGTAGTAGACTCTCAGGTGTCTGTTGGCAGAAGGTATTAGTATAATTAAGAATATGAGCTTTAGAGACAGGCGGACTTGTGTTTAAATCTCGGTGCTGGTGTTTGCTAGTTGGCTCAGTTAAGTAGTTTATTTCAAATAATACAAATAATACTTTGAAATAAAATATGCAAAAGTACTTGGACTTTTTGTAAGGATAAATATTTTAGATAATTAGCTAAATCCCTGTCCTAAAAGAAGTCTTTAAAAATGGAAGTTACTACCCTTAATGTTTGAGTGGGTGAGATGGAAGCGAGAAAGACTGGGATTAGGTTGATTCTGCCTCGTGACATTTGGCAAGTTACTTAACATATTCTAGACCTTTGCTTTTGTCATTTGTAAAATAATCAGAATTCTTTATGCCTCCTAGAGGTATAAATGAGAGTTGAACGAAATGAATGTGAAGTGTTTTGCATCGTGTTCAGCCCTTATACATGATTATGGTTAAGAAAGTAACCCTAATGCATTAGGAAGAAGAAGAAATTACTTACGTGATAAAAACATTCTTTTCATTTTTAGAGAGAACAGCTGACCATTTCAAATTCTCCCTTCTCTCTTTAAACTCCTGTGAAGATTTCAAATTTTAAAAGCACAAAATTCAAGTATACAAAAAATGTAAGTATTTTTCCTAGTTTCTGTTCTGTGGCACCTATAGCAGAAATAGAATTTTGTAATTTAAAGGGAAATTAGGGGAAAGCAGATGATATAATGGTTACATCGCTGGACTCCCACATAGTGGACTGTGGTTCAACTCCTAGACCCAGCAGCTTAAAACATGCCAGGCACATGTGTGTGCATTCCCAAAATCCTGAGAGGGGAATGGAGGAGAAAGAATTGCAGTGTGGAAATTTCCCATCCGTGTGAAATCACCCATCCATGCTAGTGGGGAGAGGGTGATTTCTGGCTTTCTGTCTCTCTCTGTCTCTCCAGCAAGCTCATGTGCCCTATAGCAGAAAAATCTCTCATTTAAAAAAAAAAAAAAATTGGTCACTTTTTCAAGTAAACTCAGTCAATTTATGGTTCAAGACCTCTGTCACTTTGTGGTGGTGGCCTCAAAGAAAAAAGAAGTCCTCATTGTAACTTAGCCTGATTCTAAGGCATTGACTGCCCCCCTGGCTTCCTTAACCCCATAAGCTGTCCTTTGTTCTTGCTGTCATTTCTACCTGGCCCCTATTTACATAGCCTATGCTTTCGTCCATCGCTGCTGTCCTGACTAAGATAGTCCCTTGGCACAGGTGGATTTTCCATGGTATTCTGTAGCCACAGAGAACTGAGCAGGCTTGACCCAGGTCCTCTCCCTCCCTCTGCCCTGCTCCTTGTGAAACCCCATCTCCTCTACTCTTTCTAGACCATTATCCCTTGGAAAATAGCTAAGTCTGCTGCTGATCCAAAAAATTCAAAGGAGAAAATCATGACAATTTTTCCTTTATTTGAAGTAATTCCCAATTACTCAAGAGTTCTATCATCCCCCACTTTATAAATAATCCCAGAATGAGAATAAAAGGCGAGCCTCTTAGAGAATCATGAGCATCAAGTTCATTGGCTTTTTCGGAGTCTTACGTTTCTTTCTCAACTTGGTTATTTCAAATTCAGATATATTTGACCCTATTTCACTTCTGAAATTTGAAAGTCATGAATTTTATAACTTGATCTCCATTTCATTGTGGCAATTCTTTCTTGAAGTCAGAATTTCAGGGTAAGTAACTCCATGCCTTACCTGTTCATCTTTGATTTTTCCCCCCTGCTAAGAAAACAAAGGCATCAAAGAATGATACTGTCTAACAGTCACCAAGTTCAAGACCCCTTGTACACCTGCGCTCATGTTGAAGCTTTCTAGCTCCTCATCCTTTGGGGTCCAGCCTCATTGCCCTCTTAAAGTCTTCTCAACAAGTAATTCTTTATTCTTCTACATCAGCGGTCAACACATGTTTTCTGCCAAGGACCAGACAGTAAATATGTTAAGCTTTGCTGACCCTACAGTCTCTATTATGACCTGAGAACTGTGCCACTGTAGCATGAATGCACTTATTTATAGGCAATTCACAAACTAGGAGGTATGGATGGCTGTGTTCCTGTGAAGTTTATGAACACTAAAATTTGAATTTTATATCATTTCTGCACATCAATCAATTTTTTAATTATTTTTTTTAGTCATTTACAGATGAAAAAGCTATTCTTAGTTCACAGGCTTTCAACAATCTACAAAAATAGGCAGCAGTCCAAATTTGGCCCCCAGGACTTAGTTTTTCAATGTTTGCTTTATCTTATCACTCATTTCTCAGCAGATGACTTACAATACAACCTCCAAAATAGAGATTAAAGTTACTCCTTCCTCTTCACTTCCACTGTGTAACTCTCATCCAAGCCACCATCTCTCTTAGATAAATTACTGCAATTACATCTTTCCAGTCTGCCTTCTGTCTCAGTATCCCTCCAACACATTCTCTCCACACAGAATTGAAAGTGATCTTTTAAGATATTAATTGAATTATGTCACGACTATGTTTTACAGCATCCTATGGCTTCGCATTACACTGCCATGGTCTGCAAGATGCTGCAGACCTTTCCTGCATGCCCATTTTGTGTTTCATTTCCCCTTGATCACTATCTCCCAGCCATGATCCTTAGTAAGTTTTTTTCTGTTCTGAGAGGTCTTCATATATGCTACCTTCTCTTTTAGGAACATGATTCCATTATTCCTGTAGTTATTTAGATGTTTGTCTTGAGGCTGGAGGCTGTGCATGACCCTGATCCATAGGAGCCTTCTACCCCTCGCATTTATCCCCTAACCCAGTTAGCTCTTATTGCTAGTTGTATGATTTACCCAGTTAGCTCCTATTACTATTTATGTGATTTACTTATTCTGTTAATAGATAAAGCTTAAATACACACACACACACACACACACACACACACACACAATTAACACCTAGTAGTTATCTACTTATTGTTTCCTATTTACCACTTGTCTCTCTGACTGGAATGTCACCGCCATCGGATCAGGAACCTTATTAGTCTTCCTCACTCAAAACTTCTTGCAAATAACTCATGATACTGTGTAATCACTAAATGAACATGTATGCTCCATTTCAAACAAACTTAAAAATTGGGGGGGGGGGAGAAAAAGAAAAAGATAAATAAAATAAAAGGTGCTAAGGACCAGATCTTTGTATGTCTTTCCCTCGCCCCCTCCCCAGAGTTTATATGTTAAAGTGCTAATCCTAATGTGATGGCATTTAGATGTGGGACCTGTAAGAAGTAAATAGGTCATGAAGTTGAATGCCTCACGATAGAGTTAGTGCCCTTATGAAAAGAGAAGAGAGAGACCATCTCTCTATTTACTGCATAAAAGCACAATAAGAAGGTAGCCATCTACAAACCAGGGAGAGGGCCCTACCAACAATAGAACTGTCTGACATCTTTTTTTTCAACAAAAACTTTATTTAGTTCATTTAGAAGACATTGGCAAAATAAATTTTGGGTTCAAATTCACATGTATCAAACTTATAGGTATATTGATAACAGTAACTTATAGAATTCAATATTTAAAGAAGTGTGTTTTGCTGATGCAATCCCCCCATTCCTTTCATTTTTCTTGATAATTTCAAGATTATTCACAGGTTTGATTTTCTATATAGTATTTTCCAACAGGGACTTTATTGGAATTTTATGAAGGATAATTCGCCATTGCTCAGGACAACCACCAATATCGTACAAATTTAGTATTCCTAAATATCACTGAATAGAGAAATGTCTTCCAGTCATCCTGACAACACAAAATTTTCCCCCATATTCCCAACACCTATCAGGGGTGGTATTTCATGTGGTTGAGAAACATTGCACCTCAATGTTCTGGTTTGAAACTGCTATCTCTCACAGTCCCAAAGGGCAGGATACAGGATACAGGCCCTGGGGTTGGGACACTAGATTTCTCACTCCTAACTTAGGTGTTCTCCATGTGTGTATTCATCTCTATTCAAGACATGGCTTTTCCTGAACATAGACCCATTCTTACTATTAAACAGCACCATGGTCATTTAGTGTTTTCTTTTACATCATATAAATGTAAGATTAAATGTAAGATGGGTAACTACTCAGTGTTTTTTTATTTTTAAATTTTTTTAAAAAATTTTTAATTAATTCATTAATATTCACTGAACATTGTCACAGCATACAAAATGTGATTTCCCATCCAGAATATACTGCATAGTGGCTTAATCATACATGTTAGCATCAATAATTTTCCATTTCTAGTTTCATATATATATTTATATATATATATGTATGTGTGTGTGTATATATATGTATAATATGTATACATATATATATATATATAAAATTTCCTTCTATTTCTCACCCTCTGCCATGTCCCACCCTCCTCCCACAATATCTCTGGTGTCTACAGTTGTTTTCAATTCCTTTTCCCAAACATCTTATTGATTCACAAAATTTCTTTAGTAATCTATCTACTTTCGATAGCAATTACAGCTGATATATACATATCTGTGAATATATGTCTGACTTGAGGCATGAAACTCTGAGTAGAGTAAATGTACTATAGCACCTAGTTGATGATATATAGCTCACTGCAGTCCTTAAATAGGTATTTTTTAATATATTTTTTACTTAAAGAAAAGCAATTTTAGCTTTAATAAATCAAAATAAAAGAAATGCTAAGAGAGCTTTGCTTAAAACATAAAGCCAGGAAACAGATCAGGATTCTGTTCAAATAGTAGGTACTTGAACCTATAAACAGCTTAAGACAAGACAAAAATTCTTTAATCTGGAAAATAAAGCCTAGAAGAAAATCAGTAATGTTTTAGTCAAAAGTCATAAGATTCTATTTCACCAGTTCAGTCTCATGTGCTTAATCTATCTTCTGTTGTGGTCCAATCTTCCCAATTAAATTCTAGGATATAATATTCAACTCCAAACTTGTCTCTACAATTAAGTTGACCATTTTCTTAGTTGTTTTTGAATTCTTATTTCTGTGTGTCTGTATTTAGTTTTCCTCGTATAGCACTCCCTTCAAAACTTCTTGGAGAGCTGTTCTGGTGTTGGTAAATTTTTTCAGGTTTAGTTTATCTGAGAATGTTCTTGTCTTTTCTCCCGATGTGAAGGATAATCTTGCCAGGTACAGAATTCTTGGTTAAAATTGTTTTTCCATTAACACTTTGAATATATTTTCCCATTCTTTCCTTGCTCACATTGTTTCCAATGAGAGGTCTGCTGTTAGCCTGATGGGATATCCTTTGTAAGTAATTTGATGTTTCTTTCTTGCCAATCTTAATATCTTATCTTTGTCTCTAATTTTGGTCAATCTGGCTATAATGAGCCTTGAAGATCTTCTTGGGTTGGTCCTATGTGGGGCCCTTTGTATTTCTTGGAACTGGATCTTTGAATGCTTCTCTAGGGTTAGAAAGTTTTCTTCCAAGATTTCATGAAATAGATTATCATGCCCTTATTAGTCTCTTTGCCTTCTGGGATACTAATTATCCAGATATTTGGATGTGTGATAGTATCTGGTATTTCTTGTATATTATTCTCTTTTTTTTTTTTTTTTGGCAATTTTCTCAGTCTTCTTGGTGGATTTTTCTAGGCCAGTGATTCTATCTTCTACATCTGTGATTCTATTTTCTGTATGATCTAATTTGCTTTCAATACTTACAAGGGAGGTTTTGACTTCCTGTATTATAGCCTTCATCTCTGACAATTTCATTTTATTCTTTTTAATGGTGTATATTTCCCCTTTCAGATCTTGCAAGAATTTCCTTAGCTCCTGGAACTCATTGGCTCCTTTCTCCTGCCTCTTCTGTGGTTCATTCTCTCTTCTCTTCCATCTCTGTTAGCTTTGTCACTATGAATATTCTAAATTCTTTATCTGACATTTCTGTGAATTCCATTGTACTATCTGAAGATGAAGAGGAGTTATTCTTTTCCTTTGGAGGAGAGGTATTTTCTTGCTTTCTCATTCTGTGATTCTGTAATGATTTCTAGTCATCTGATGGATTGTGTGTTTCTTCCTAAATCTTGAAGTTCAATCTGAGCATTCAGAGGTGTGCAAGAGGAGGTGATTTGCAATCTCTCTTCTGTTCTGTTTTTCACTCTTTATGCATCAGCTTCAGTGGAAATTGCGGAATATTCTGACCCTAATCATATTCAGATGTTTGGATACTATTCACTTGAACCTGTCTAGACACTCAGTACAAGGAGGCTGAGCAGCCAAGGAATGAAGTTAAAGGAAAAGGGAAAAGAATTAGAGAAGAGGAAAGAAAAAAATAAAAATTAAAAAAGAAGAAAAAAAGAAAAGACAGTAAAAAAATTTTATATTTTAATATTAAAAAGCAAAAAATGAAAATAGCATGGCACATGCGTGCACCATGCGAAAACAATATCTCACAACTCAAATTCAGTAGCCATCTCAGGATGGACCTGGGTTTGTGTCTCTCCTAAATAGGATGGGGAAACACACAAATTATCATGATAAAGGAGGGGCTTGAGAACCCAGAGAATACTTCGCCTTAAAAAAAATTTTTTTAAATATTAAAAGATAGAGAGACAGTGAGATGGATACAGAGGTAGCCCTACCTCCTAGAAACGAATCTGAAGGGAGAAGTCTCAGCAGAAGATCTTCATTTTTAGCCCCTGAAAGCAACATTTCACAGCTCAACTTCAGTCGCCATCTCAGGATGGGCCTGGGTTTGTGCCTCTCTAGAAAAATCTGGAGGGAGAAGTCTCAGCAGAAGATCTTAAATTTTAGTCCCTAAAAGCAATATTTCACAGCTCAACTTCAGTAGCCATCTCCAGAACTGTCTGTCATCTTGACCTTAGGCATTCTACCCTCCATAACTGCGAAAAATAAATTTGTGCTGTTTAAGTCACATAGTCTTTGGTATTTTGTTACAACAGGGCCAAGCAGTCTAAGAGAGAAAGTAAATCTTAGAATGTTAAATTCGAAAGGAGCTGTTAGTAATATGTAGTCTAATACCTTTATTTTACAGACAAATGATAAAGCCATGGCTTAAACAGGACTAGAATCCAATTCTTTCATTTGCAATACAGGTTGTTTGTTCTCTGTCCCAAGGGTCAAGACCAAGATATAATGACAATAATCTCTGTTCTATGCTTCATATCCTTTTCTTTGCTAAAGTTAATGTTTTCCACCTTTAAATAGGTTGCTGGAGAATAGGGACAGTTCTTTTAATTTGCTTAATGTAGCAAAAAGGGAGATAGCTATATAAATTTTCCAGACATTTTGTTTATAGCCCTAAAGTCAGTGTCCAATAGAATTTAAATTGAATTTAACCTATTTTTAATATTTCAAGCCATGACTTGTTCATGTTTTCCATATAAAGTCTGCAGTTCCATCTTAGCATTTTGCATTTCCATTCTCTTTTTCCACCACCAAGTGGTCTGGCTCTCCCATGAGTGTGGCAGCCAGATGACAAATGCACTTCCAAATAACCCAGGAGTGATTTCTCCTTCTGCATAAGGGTAGGCAGCCAGCTCAGAGAGTGGAAAGAGCACGGGTTAGAAACTGGGCGCCCCAGTTTATAATCCTGGCTCTGCCACTAATTCCCGATGTCACTCTGGACAAGTTGCTTAAACCCCCTGGCCACAACTCTCTGATTTGTAGAATGAAGAATTCAGAATAAAATAATCCCCAAATTTTTAGCTGCTTCTAACCTTATATGTTTCCAATTTCTCCATATTAAAAAAAAAAAAAACTTTGAACCAGAAGATTAATTCCTTTTTATCTTCTTCCCTCCCATTCATATCTTGTCTTCCTCCTTCATAATGTGATCTCCTCAAAGAATCTTCTCTTTTCAGAATCCACACTACCACTAAGAATGTTCAATTCCCTTTTACTATTTTGCTCCAACTTTTTCAGGCTTCCCTCAAATGAGCAAAAGCTTGACTTCATGGGGGTCAATTACTCAATAGGTTACTTCAGCACATCTGTGGGCACACCTGAGGCTAAGATTGCTGGATATTCCAGGAAAATGATAAAGAAACCTTTCAAGACCTCTGAAATCTGTTCTTCTACTGTGGATGGCAGACATATAAATATACCCAAACATCTAAAATATGTTTATTCAAAAGTATTGCACTTCCTGATTAAATTGAGGGCACACAGCTTACATAATAGCATCGTTCTTATTTTTCTGTGTCAAGGACCACTCTAGAGACTGGCTGCCTTAATATGAAGTCATATGTTCTTTCATTCATTTATGTATTTAACAAGTATTCTCAGCAATTACTATATGCCACGTGTTGTGTTATGAGCTGGAGACCTACAAATATTTAGATAAGGTGCCAATCACTGCTCTCAGAAACTTGGCCCTCTGCAATGCCGATGAGTAAACCTGCAACTACAGTTCTAAGTGGTAATTGTTATAGTTTCCTTATAACAGCCTCATGGTTATTTTGAGTGCTGTATTGGAGTTCAGTGGTCTGGATGGCTTAACAGTATTTCTACTCAAAGTGTATAAAAAACTTAATCCGAGTTCTGGGCTCCAGGCGGACTCAGGCTGCAGGCCCAACCCTTCTGAATCTCCACGCATCCCCACCGTTTCTCCTCCTTGGACCCCAGGTTCATTGTCTGGGACTTTAAGGCGAACTCCCACCCCACCCCACCCGCAACCCAGATCAAGCCGGCCAGCAGTTCCGGGCTCCAGGCAGACTCAGGCTGCAGGCCCAACCCTTCTGAATCTCCACGCATCCCCACCGTTTCTCCTCCTTGGACCCCAGGTTGGTTGTCTGGGACTTTAAGGTGAACTCCCACCCCACCCCACCCGCAACCTGGATCAAGCCGACCAGCAGTTCCGGGCTCCAGGCCGACTCAGGCTGCAGGCCCGACCAACCTGGTCTTTCCCACTAGTCTTTGGACTCTTTGAATTGTAGTGATTTGAATAGCGCGCGGCGCGCATGCGCGGTGCGCGATTTCCTTTTTTCATTCTGTTTTTCTTTGCTTTTGGGGTGTTGCTTTTTCAGTCAATTGAAGGCTCACCTCTCCTTAGAGACAGTGAGGACTTTGGGCCATCCAGGGTAGTGGCAACAGTTAATGGTTATTGTGAGCAACAGGTAGGCCAACCATAAGGGAAATCATCAATTTTCTAAGCCTGTACAACTTTTAACAATCAGTTAGGAAGAAACATATAGATTACCTGATGACTAGGAACAATCTCAGAGGCTCAAGAAATATGAGCAACCAAGAAAAGGCCTCTCCCCCAAGGGAAATCATCAAAGCTACACCACCCACAGTCAATACAATGGACGTCGTGGACATGTCTGATAAGGAATTCAGATTATTTGTAGTGACCAAACTAACTGAGATGGAAGAGAAAAGAGACAAGGAGCTCCAGGAGATGAGGAAGTCCTTCAATGACTTGAAAGAAGAAATGGATACCTTAAACAAGAACCAGATGGAACTTTTAGGATTGAAGAATGTGATACAGGAAGTCAAAACCTCCCTTGAAAGTATTAAAAGTAGGTTAGACCAGGCAGAAGATCGAATCTCCAACGTAGAAGACAAAACATCTGACCTAGAAAAAAGTATCAAGAAGATTGAGAAAACAACCATGAAAAATGAGGATAATATACGAGGAATACTGGATACTATTAAGCGCCCCAACATCCGGATAATTGGTATTCCAGAAGAGGAAGAAAATAATAAGGGCCTAGATAATTTATTCCACGAAATCCTGGAAGAAAACTTTCCAAATCTAGAAAGGCATTCAAGTATCCAGACCCAGGAAATACATAGGACCCTGGGTAGAATCAACCCAAGAAGATCTCCAAGGCACATTATAGCCAGACTGGCAAAAACAACAGATAAAGACAAGATACTAAAGTTGGCAAGAGGGAAACGCCAGGTTACTTACAAAGGTCACCCCATCAGGCTAACATGGGATCTCTCGGCCGAAACAATGCAGGAAAGGAAAGAATGGGGAAGCATAGTAAAAGTGTTGAGTGAAAAACAATTTCAACCAAGAATACTATACCCGGCAAAATTATCTTTCATATGGGAAAAAAAGATAAAAACATTCTCGAATAAACAAAATTTGAAGGAATTTACCAACTCCAGACCAGCTCTTCAAGAAGTTCTGAAGGGAGTATTATACCAGGAAAGCTAAAAATCAGAGACAGTTATACGAGAACAAAAAGCAATCAAGATAATGGCTCACTTAATGATAGGATCAGGTATGGAAATATCAATAATTACATTGAATGTCAATGGATTAAATTCTCCAGTTAAGAGACATAGACTGGCTGAATGGATAAGAAAACAGAAACCCTCTATCTGTTGCCTACAAGAAACTCACCTTATGGATAAAGACATACATAGACTAACAGTCAAGGGCTGGAAAAAGATACTCCATGCAAATGGAAATCAAAAAAAGGCTGGAGTAGCGATATTGATCTCAGACAAAATAGATTTCAAGACAAAGACTGTAAGAAGAGACAAAGAAGGGCATTATATAATAGTAAATGGGGTAATCCAGCAAGAAGACATAACCCTTATAAATATCTACACACCCAACTCAGGTGCACCTAAATATGTGAAGGAAAGACTGCTGGAGCTAAAAGGAGAAATAGGGAGAAATACTATAATTGTTGGAGATCTCAACACCCCATTATCTCCTATAGACAGATCTTCTAGACAGAAAATAAATAGAGAGATACAGGACTTAAATGATACTATAAATGGAATGGGCTTGACAGATATCTATAGAACTTTCCACCCTACATCCACAACATATACATTTTTCTCACCCCGACATGGGACCTTTTCAAAGATAGATCATATATTAGGACACAAATCAAGCCTTTATAGATTCAAAGGCATAGAAACTGTACCCAGCATCTTCTCTGACCATGATGGAATTAAACTCAAGATTAATTTCAAGACACAACCCCGAAGATATACGAACACATGGAGACTGAACAACCTACTTCTGAATGACTTCTTCACTACTGAAGAAATTAAGGCTGAAATAAAAAAATTTATGGAAACTAATGATAATGAGTACACAAGTGTCCAGAATCTATGGGACACAGCAAAAGCAGTCATAAGAGGGAAATTCATAGCAATTAGTGCACATAAGAAAAGGATTGAAAGATGGCAAGTAGATAACTTATCATCATGCCTCAGAGAATTGGAAAAACAACAACAAACAAACCCCCAAAATGCCAGGCAAAAAGAAATAATAAAGGTTCGGGCAGAAATAAATGAAATAGAAAATAAACGAACCATACAGAAAATAAATGAAAGCAAAAGCTGGTTCTTTGAAAAGATTAACAAGATTGACACACCATTGGCTAGACTGATTAAGAAGAAGAAAGAAAGAAACCAGATTAATCAAATATGTGATGAAACAGGCAATATTACCACAGACATAGCAGAAATACAAAATATCATTAGAGGATACTATGAGCAACTTTACGCCAACAAACAAGATAACCTGGAGGAGATGGACAAATTCCTGGATGCATATAATCTACCAAGATTGGATCAGGAAGACATAGAGGACCTGAATAGACCCATAACAAGCCAGGAGATTGAATCAGTAATAAATAATCTCCCAACAAAGAAAAGCCCAGGCCCAGATGGCTTCACTTGTGAATTCTACAAAACTTTTAAGGAAGAGCTAACCCCTATCCTACTAAAATTATTTCTAAAGATTCAAAAGGAAGGAAACCTTCCAAATTCATTTTATGAAGCCTCCATCATCCTCATCCCCAAAACAGATAAAGATATGACAAAAAAGGAAAACTACAGACCGATATCATTGATGAATATAGATGCGAAAATTCTCAACAAGATACTCGCAAATCGTATCCAACAACATATAACAAAGATCATTCATCACGATCAGGTAGGCTTTATACCAGGGATGCAAGGATGGTTTAATATACGCAAGACCATAAATGTAATACACCACATTAACAGAAAGAAAGATAAAAACCATATGATCATCTCAATTGATGCGGAGAAAGCATTTGATAAAATACAACATCCTTTTATGATTAAGACTCTCAGTAAGATTGGTATAGAAGGGTCATTTCTGAACACAATAAAAGCAATCTATGAAAAACCTACAGCTAACATTATACTGAATGGGGAAAAGCTGAAAACTTTTCCTCTGAAAACAGGTACTAGGCAAGGCTGCCCACTTTCTCCACTGCTCTTTAATATAGTACTGGAAGTCTTAGCTATTGCAATCAGAGAAGAGAATAATATTAAAGGCATTCGAATAGGCAAAGAAGAATTGAAAATATCTTTATTTGCAGATGACATGATGGTATACTTAGAAGACCCAAAGGTATCCATGAAAAAACTGCTTGAAGTAATAAGTGAATACAGTAAGGTGGCAGGATACAAAATTAATATCCAAAAATCTATAGCATTTCTATTTATGAACAACAAGTTGAACGAAGCAGAGCTGAAGAAAGGAATCCCTTTCACTGTAGCCACAAGGTGTATAAGATACCTAGGGATAAACCTAACTAAGAAAGTCAAAGACCTTTATAAAGAAAACTACGAAAATCTTAAAAGAGACATTGAAAGTGACATAAAAATGTGGAAGGACATCCCATGCTCCTGGATTGGAAGAATTAACATAATCAAAATGGCAATTCTACCCAAATTAATCTACATGTTTAATGCAATTCCAATCAAAATATCAGAGATATTCTTCAGAGATCTAGAAAAGGCAATCGTAGAATTTGTCTGGAACCATAAAAGACCTCATATTGCAAAAGCAATCCTGCGCAAGAAGAATGGAGTAGGAGGCATATCACTCCCTGATCCCAAGATATACTATAAAGCTGTGGTCATCAAAACAGCATGGTATTGGCATAAAAACAGACAAGTGGACCAATGGAAGAGAATAGAGACCCCAGAAATAACCCCCAAAGCTTACAGCCAACTGATCTTTGACAAAGGATATCAGTCAATCCATTGGGAAAAGGAAAACATCTTTAGTAAATGGTGCTGGAAAAACTGGGTATCCACCTGCAGAAAGATGAAACTGAACCCCCATCTTTCACCATTAACAACAGTCAACTCAAAATGGATCAAAGATCTGAACCTAAGACCTCAAACAATAAAACTACTGGTGGAAAATGCTGGGGAAACTCTGGGGGACATTGGAGTAGGCAAAGACTTCTTAAATAAGATTCCCAAAGCACAGGCAATAATCCCTAAAATAGACAAGTGGGACTATATTAGACTAAGAAGTTTCTGCACAGCAAAGGACAGTAACAAGTGTGAACCGACAACCCTCAGAATGGGAAAATATTTTTGTTAAATATGCCTCAGACAAGGGACTGATAACCAGAATACATAGGGAACTCAAGTGCCTTATGCGAAAAAAAATGATGAACCCAATTAAAAGATGGGAAAATGAGCTGAACAAAAGTCTCTCTAAGGAAGACATACGAACAGCCAAAAAGCATATGAGAAAATGCTCAACATCCCTCATCATAAGGGAGATGCAGATAAAAACTACAATGAGATACCACCTAACCCCTGTCAGAATGGCAAAGATTAAGAATATAAAAAGTGATAAGTGTTGGCGGGGATGTGGTGAAAAGGGAACCCTCCTACACTGTTGGTGGGAATGTAAACTAGTTCAACCACTGTGGAGAACAATATGGAGGTTCCTCAAAGATCTACAAATAGAACTACCATTTGATCCAGTAATCCCACTTCTGGGTATTTACCCAAAAGACAGGAGAACGCTCAGTCAGAAAAGTGCTTGCACATCAATGTTTATTGCAGCATTATTCACAATTGCCAAGACATGGAACCAACCTAAATGTCCACAAACTGATGAATGGATTGGAAAAGTGTGGTATATATACTCTATGGAATACTACTCAGCCATAAAAAATAACAAGACCCTGGAACTTGATAGAAAGTGGTCAGATACGGAGGATATATTGCTGAGTGAAGTAAGCCAGGCTATGAAAGAAAGATATTGTATGTATCCACTCAATATATACCGACTATCAGCACTCTATAATAGAGAGCAAAAAATTGGAGGACATAAAAGCAGTGAAGGTACTTAACGAGAATAGGACAGTGTGGAATGGGGGAAGTGAAGAGAAGAGAATAGAGAAAGATAACAAGTGAACAATAGATAGGCAGGACATTAGTGAGAAATAGATATGGCTTATTAACTGTTGATGTTGACATGTATAGTATTCTCAACTGGATTTGTCTGAGAAGTATTTCATGATAGGCAAAGTATTTGTACAAGCAAAATGAGAAATAGCAATTGACTGTTTTAAAAAATAATTAGAATAATAATAATAATGATTGGGGAAAACATAGAAAAGATATTGAATGTTAAAGTGGGGAGATTAATGTCTCTGTACTGACTGACATGCATGGCATTCCCTTTTGAAAAAGCAATGTAATACACTGTAAAGTTATATGTAATTCAATGTAATATAAAGAAGAATATGATGATAATAAAAAACATATATATAAAAAAAATAAAATAAAAAAATAAGAAAAAAAAAAAACTTAATCCAACCATGTGCTTTGTGAGAATTTTAAGAAGGATCTAAATCAGGAAAGAAGGGGCGTGGTGATTTCATCCTGATGATAATGAAAACTCTTTGAAAAACCATCCACATTTGGACAGAATCCAAAACCCTATACTGTCACTTTAAAATCTCAGGCTAATAAAACGCATTCTATCCAGGCATTGTAAGAGCCTTATAGCAGAGTTTTGCTTAAAAGCAGAAGTCTGCTCCCTCACTCCACCTTGTAAAATCCTGCTGTAAAAGATTTCTGTTTGTCCACAGAAGAAATTCTCTACAAATGATCATCCTCACAAAACTGAGGCTTAGAGAGATTAGCTAATTTGCCCTATGCCACACAATAGTAAGGGATAATGCTGAGATTTTTAACTGGAAGTCCATGTGGTCATAGCTTGCATGCTTATCTGCTGAGCTGTTTGGCTCTGAAAAGAAAGATACATTCCTGAGGTGTCAATGCTTATGAATGCTAAGTGATTTGAAATGTTATTATTATGCTAAATAAAATTAATTTTTAAAGAAATGAGCAGAACAAAAACTTATGATAAATTGTAATGATGCCTTAAAGGATTTCAAAGATGTTATAGTCTGGCTTGGACCATTTGAAAAGTTTCCTATCCCAGTCTTTTGCAGCCCATTCTTCTCGATATAAATTGACTCCCTCTGGTTGTTAGAAGAAAAAGTTTAGATGGGATAGAACAAATAGGTCAAATCTAAGTGCCTCTTTCTGTTATTTCATCTCTAACTTCATCTCTTGTCTCTATTCTTTTTTTAGAGAGATTTTTGCTATAAGATGTGTGTACTCACCAGACAGACAGAGAGAGACAGAGACAGAAAGCAAGAAATCATCCCCAGGAGGATGGCCACAACGCAATCCCTTTGCCTCTATTCTCCTCTCGGGATTTTGGACACACACGCACACATGCCCGGCGTGAGTTTTAAGCTGCCAGGTTCGAAACTCGAACCACGGTGAACTACATGGGAGTCCAGTGACATAACCATCTGCAGGTCCCTCTTGTCTCTATTCTAACTCAATGGCTACTTTCAGACAGTCCTACGAAACTCATTATCTCAGTTCTTGATCTTTTCTCTCTCTTTCCCAGTTGCCTAGAATGCCCTCTGTAGAGTATATGGCTGTATGAATTATAATTCATAAGTTTCATTTCTAGCCACATCTTTCCTGAGAGTTGCTTAATTTGCACATCAATAAAAACTAGTCAATCAGGTAGGGATATCAGTCAACAGGTGTACTAATCCTATGTTGATCAACAGGTGATATTAGTGAGCTTGTATACAGCTTCTTTTAAATAAGGAGGCAATAGCAAAAGCCCTAGAACAACCAAACTCAAAAATGGAGATCCTTGTGATAAAAATATGAACTCTAAGAGCTCTGTCTCTTATTCTTGGTCCCATCAAGAATGTCACTGTAGTGAGCTACTACAGAAGAAATAAGAGCACACCTATACCAACAAAACTATTAATGAACTATCACACTCATCCATTTAGAGCTGTAAGCACTAAGGCCTTTTACTCCTACCTGAAAAAAATATATATGTTTTTATATGTATTAATAGGAAAGTTTGACTTAAATAGACTGAGTTGATTTTATAAAGAATATTTTTGTCAATTTGAATAAAAATATAAATAATTTGAAATGGCTACCTGTGAATGCTTTTCCCTTATTTTATCAAAGACAATGGAATCAACTCAAAATGATTCACTAAAAGTCTTATACTCCCTGTAGATGTCCCATCCTCCCTTCTCCATTCTGTCAGTTCATTTACACTACGTTCTCAAAGTTCGTTCTTTGGCATTGATTCTGAAAATTCGTTTCACATCCAAAGTTTTAAGCATTTGTCCAAATTTTATAATTATATTGTATATGAATTTCTAATCTGTCCTTTGGGAGCACTAGGTAGACATTTCACTGGATATTTATTAAAGAAGTAGAAACTTGTGAGATATTCAGGGAGCAAAAACTGAGAAAGAAAACAATGTGACCACAAAACTAAAAATTGAGCTCCTAACCCTTAGTACCTGCAAAACAGATATATGAATATTATCTAAATTTATAATGCAAAACATTAGCTACACATTTCACTTTTTAATTATTTTATTTTACGTATTTTTTTAACTTGCCATAATCATCAGAGAAAGACAGAGAGAGAGGAAAAGTGAGAAAGCAAGCTGCCAGGTCTGAAACTCAAACCACTGCCAGCCATGTGGGAGTCCAGCACCCTAGCCATTTGCCACCTGCTGACCTCCACATTTCAAATTTTAAAACTACACAGGTAAGTAGGGTTCTTGCCAGCATGTGGATGAGAAACATGAGGCAGAATGTAGTCACGATTTGACCAAGCTTTTTTCCACTTAATTTTATTGCCTCTTAAACATGACTGAAACATCCATGGAACAACTTTATGCTGGTTCACTCAAAAACCTGAAGGTAAGCCATAGTGATTTTTCATTTCTGTGATTGAGTATTTTTGTGTCTGAAAACAAAACAAAAAAAGTGTACAATCGATTAAGAAGGATGGAGACTGCTGCAAGAAGTCTGGATTAGAGAGAATTATTTTACCCTGACTGCAAGGTAAACCCATTACTCCCTGATGAAGTGCTTCCCTTTGTTTCAACCCTCCATAAATGTAATACTTAGCAAAAAAAAGATTGAAATGATCTTGGGTATAAAATATTATTCCACACACTTATAAAACTGAGAGATGAAAGGGGAGGAGGCAAGACATTTAATATTTATAGTTACTTAGTAGATGTTTTTAAAAGCTCAGAACTAACATTCTAAGAGATTTACTTCTGTTTCAGTTACAGAAAATAAATGGAAAAGACTGGGGAAATGTGGCCATGCCGAAGACTGCCAAGGTCAGACAAGTCACCACAGCCATTTGCTGTCTGGCTTGCTTTCCCCAACTGATCTGGGTATTAGTGTTCTCGCTCAGAGCAGAGGAATACGAGAAACCTAGCAATAGTGACTTTTAACCTAGTATGTTAGGCTAGTATTACTTCCCCCTTCCACCAGAAATGTCTATGTCCCAATTGCCGGAAACTGTGAATACAAGAAAACATCAAAGAGTTTCTGGAAAATAGAATTAAAGTACAAATTTATTTTGAAGCAGATTCAAGGATCTTCAAATAGAGAGATTATCCTCGGTTACCTGGATGAGCCCAATATTATCACAATGGTGCTTATAAGAAAGAGAGAGGAGGATCAAAGCAGTGCAAGGTGAAGGTACAACAGAAGTACAATTGGAGTGAAATGATCATGAGTCAAGGAATGCTGGCAGCAACAGGAAGCTGGAAGACATAAAGAATGGATTCTCCCTACAGCCACCAAAAGAATCATCCAGCCCAGGACCAGCAGATGGTTGCATTGCTGGACTCCCATGTAGTAGACTGCAGGTTCACGTCCCAGACCTGAAGGCTTAAAACTCATGCCAGGCATGTATGCATGCATTCCCAGGATCCCAGGAGAACAATGGAGGTGAGAGGGCCTGGAGGCTTAAAACTCATGCTGGATGTGTGTGCATGTGTGGAGAGGAGGGAATTGTGGCATGGCCATCCTCCAGGCAGGGTGATTTCTCACTTTCTATCTCTCTGGTGAGCCCACACACCCTATAGCAAAAATCTCTCTTTAAAACAAAAACAAACAAAAAAAAAACAAAAACAAAAACAAACAAACAAACAAAAAAGAAGCATCCAGCCCAATCAAAAACTTGGTTTTAGTTTCAAGGGGCTTATTTTAGACTTCTGGTCTCCAGATACATCAAAGAATACACTTGTGTTTTTTAATACCATTAAGTTGTTGGCAGTTTGTTGCAGCAGCAATAAGAAACTAATACAGCTAGAGAAATTAATCTTTTTTGAGAGTCAATACACTTGCCTTCTCATTCCACCAACTGGCTGTGTGACTTTGGTATATTTCCTCACCTCTCTGTATTTCAGTTTTCTCAGGAATATAATGAGTAAGTGGAGAGATTAACACAGAGCTTAAAAATTGGTGATATACATTTGGATTTGGCCTGCTAAATATGTTTTCTTGAAAACTATTTAAAAGTATAGACTAGCCATAATTTTTTAAAATCAAGATTGTACATAAGTAAGTATAATAATATTTTATGTATACACACACACATATATGATAATATTCAATAGGCACTCCAAAAATTTTGTGGAAAAGAAAATTAAAATAGTTTATTTTGGGTTCAAAAAATAATTTACATATATACATAGTTTGGGGTTTTTTAGAGGTTTTTGCTATAGGACGCGTGCGCACGCCAGACAGACAGAGACAGAGAGATAGAAAGCGAGAAATCACCCCCCAGGGGGGATGGCCACACCTCCCTTCTCCTCCATTCTCCTCTCAGAATCTTGGGCATACACGCACACGCGCCTGGCATGAGTTTTAAGCCACCAGGTCCGGGACGCGGACCATGGTCGACTATGTGGAAGTGCAGCGACATAGCCATTACGCTAACTGCTGGTCCCGATATACATAGTTTTTCATGGTTCATTTTCCATTAACTTTTTAAAGATTCCTCATGCATACACATACACATGAGATTGTGTATATATCAGTTATATGTATAATCTTTGGAAATATGAAAGATCAGGCAAAGCTGAGCCATTTTCCCTCATGGCAATTATCAGCCAATAGTAAGCCTTCATAGTCACCACTTGCCCAGCTTCCCATGTTTTTGCTACCTGTCTGGCCCCATGTTTCCCAAATTGTAGGAATCTGCTTATGAATTCTCTGCTTTTATTACTGCTTTGTAAGAGGTTATAAAGTAATACCTGATCACATGGAGACACTGTTTTATGGTAGGCAGATTCCAAAATGCCCTCTCCCCACCAAGATTATTTTCCATCCTAATTCCCAAGTCTGTGAATATGATTTTGCAAATGTGATTAGAGGTTACCACTCAGTTGACTTTGAGTTAGTCAAATGGGAAACGTTCCTGGGGCCCCAATCTAATCACAGAAATCTTTTAAAACCAGAAAGCTCTTCTCTGGGTAGTAGCTGAAGGCAAAGATTCAAAGCAGAAAAAGAACTTGATGCATGGTTGCTGCTTTGGAGATAGAGATGGGTCCTTGTAAAAACCAGAGAGCTGCCTTGAGGAGTTTGCCTTGGCTCAGAGTTAGCAAAGTCCCATCACTCTAAGAAATTGCCAATAACCTGAATGCCCTTGGAAATGGATTCTTCACCACAACTTTCAGATATAAACCCAGCCCAGTCACACCTTGATTTGTGCCTTGTGAGACCCTAGGGGTGAACTTGGAGCTCCCCTGGAATTCTGACCTGTAGAACTGTGAGCTAATAAGTGAATATTGTTTTAAGCTGCTAAGTTTGAGGTGATATACTTTATAGAAGCAACAGAAAACTAATAAACATATTGTCTAAGTTCTAATAAATTAAAAATGTTATCTTGGCTGTCCAGATAGAGAAACAGAGGATTCTGTCCTCTGGGGGAGACTGGCTATCTCCCAAAAAGGTTCTTTGAATGGAATCTATTATGCTGAGGAATTGTCGTATTCCAATGTTTGAATTCTCAAGCTTGTAGACTCAAAAACATGTCTCTTTCATATATATCCAGATAATCTCAAGGGACGATTCACATTAACCAAGCTCATGATCTGATATATAAAACCAAATGTCACGTAATCATAAACTGTGACCTATGTAACACTCAAGAGGACTAGAATATAAATGGCAGCATCAACATTACAGTCATTTGAGAAAAAGAATCATAATTCCCCTATGCACAATACTTTGATTAATGTTCTTACAGCTAAAGCTTTGGGTCAAGACTATAGATTCCTTGAAGTTCTTCAGACAAAATGTAGGTATATATTTAAGGCTTTTGATGCATATTGCCAAAGAGTTTTCCAGAAAGGTAGTACTCATGTACAGTCCCACTCAGAAGGGCTTTTTCCCTGAACTTTTATCAGCACTGTTGAGTCTTTTTTCAGCTTTCTTGCAGTGTAACCAATGAATGCAATTGTATGTATTTAAGGTATCCAACATGATGTCTTGGTATTCACGTGTATTTACTGAGAAATGACCACCATACTCAAGGAAACTAACATATCCATCATCTCATATAGTTACTTTTTTCCCCTCTTGTAGAAACAATACTTAAATCTACATTTTCAGCATATTTAAGTATACAATACATTATTATTAATTACAGTCACCATGCTGTGCCTGAGGTCTCTGAAACTTATTCATCTTAGAACTGAATCTTAGTACCCTGAAAATGGTACATGCTGATGATGTGGAAAAAAAAGATAAAGCTGGCCAACAATTTGGAGAAAATAGAATATATTCCTATCTCACAACACATGAGCAAATAAATCCTAAATGGATTAAAGTATTTCCCAACCTAAGAAGCAAATAATTATATTTATTTCTTTTATGTGGCAATTTTTGAATTTTTGAGGGGCTTTTCATATTTTTATTGGCAATTTGACTTTCTTCATTTTGTGAAATGGCTCTTTCTGCCCTTTGTCCATTTTTATATTAGTTTACCTATATTTTTCATATGAACTTATTGGAGTCTCTCACATATGAAAAATATTAACTCTTAGGGGCTAGCCCTCTAGCATAGCAGTTAAGTGGGCTGTGTGGAGGAAGTCAAATCTCACATGGCTGACTAGGATTTGCGTTCCAGCCCTGGCTGCTAGAACAGAAAGCAGATCCTGACGAGATGGAGAAATGAAGGAAAAAGTATTATAGTGAGCAGGCCCCTTTGGAAGTGTGGGTTGGGGGACACCGTCTCTCTCTTATGTGTGCATGTCCTTTGGCATTTTTAAAAAATGAATACAGTCATGTATTTTGCAAACACCATTTCAAGTTGACTTTCTCTTTTTACTTTGTTAAGATTTTAAAAACAGAGCAGGGATTTTTTTTTTTTCCTTATCATTATTATATACCAATTCTTTCTTTGTTTACATGCTTAGAAAATATTGCTTTTAAGTCACGTATTCATTTATACCTATTTTGAGCCCAAATTTGATGATTTTACCTTTACTGTTTAAAGTTTTAATCCATTTATTTGCTCATGTGTTGTGAGATAGGAATATATTCTATTTTTTCCAAATTGTTGGTCAGCTTTTTTTTTTTTTTATTGGAGAGATTTTTGCTAGAGGGTGCCTGTGCTCACCAGAGAGACAGAAATGAGAACTCACCTCTAGGGGGATGGCCATGCTGGAATCCCTTCTCCTCCATTCTCCTCTTGGGATTTTGAGCACACACACACACACACACACACACACACACACACCTGGCATGAGTTTTAAGCTTCTGGGTCCAGGGCTTGAACCACAGTTGACTACATGGGAGTCCAGCTACATAACCATTACGTTATCTACTGGTCCCAGTCGGCTTTATCAACACCGTGTAAAGTATAAATCAAGAATAACTTGAGGTCTGATATTTTAGAGTTCCACAAATAGCATGATTAACATCTGAATATATTTCTCCCAATGAGGTGGTCCCTTCATTTTTATCGACCCAGTGTCCTCATACATCCTCTCACCTCCCATTAAATACTGTTCCCAACTTGCACATCCATGTTTATTGCAGCATTATTTACAACTGCTAGGACATGGAATCAACCCAGCTGTCCAAAGATAGATGATTGGATTGAAAAATGTGGCATATGTACTCTATGATACAAAGTGGACTAATATTAAAAACTTAATGCTAAGCAAAGCAACCCAGACTCTGAAAGACAGAGTTTGTTTGTCCCCCCTCAATATATACCGATTGTCTGTGCTATATAGCAGAAATTGAAAGTTAAGAAGGTATAAAAGAAGGGAGGGCAGCCAGAAAGTAAGGATGGGGTAGTATGGGAGTGGGGAGGGGAACAGGGAAAGAAAAAGTACATTAAATTCACAAAAAAAAAAGAAAAGCTATTTTTTATTATAATATATATATAGCAATGTTTTTATCTTGACTGATAAGTATGCATTCATGCTGGAAAAAGCAATGTTGTACACTGTATATATAAATGTGATTAAATGTAAATTAAAATAAAATAAAATAAAATAAATTGTTCTTCATAAGAGTCTTATAAACTTATTTTCAATAAGGCATTGATGCTAGCAATTCATTCAGTCTTCACATATTGAATACATCTATAAATCAGTCTCAGAGTTAAACTTCTAAGGATACAGGATTTCATCAACCACAGATATCTTAGAGAAGTATATCATTTTGATAATGAGACATAATTTAAAATGGTAAGAGTTTTTAGGTGCCATAATAATACTTACAACTACTTATTGAGCACATACTGTGTGCCTCTCACTGAGCTAAGTATTTCATAATCATCTCAATTCACCTTCAGGAAGCACTACCCAGATTCTAGTTTTTTACCACCTGCTCTCTATTTGTGAGTGACTAAAGGAGCAAATATTTCTAATGTTTAAACTGACATTGTGTCACTTTTAGTCTGAACAACCAGTCCTACAGAATATACAAAGCTGAGCCACGCAAAGAAATCAAATGGAATCCATAAGATGAGGGAAGATATATATTGGATTGTCAAAGAAGTCATGCATTTTTGCATAGAAAGACATAGAGGGACCAGCAGATGGGGTAATGGTTATGTCACTAGACTCCCATGTACCTGATTATGGTTCAAGTCCCAGACCCAGCAGCTTAAAACTCAGGTCTGGCATGTGTACATGCATGCCCAAGATCCCAAGAGGAGAATGAAAGAGAAGGGATTGCAATGTTACCATCCGTCTGTGGGGTGATTTCTTGCTTTCTGTCTCTTCGTCTCTCTCTGTCTCTGGCAAGTGCAGGTAGCCTATGCAAAAATATCTCTAAATAATAAAAGAAAAAGGAAGAGAAAAACATAGGAAAATACATCATGACTTTTCTGATCACCCAATAAATATGTGTCATTCTTGTTAATGAACCTCAGTCTCAGATGACATATGGAGATTTTACACTGGACCAAGGACAACTACAAAGAATTTAGGGAACTGGCAATGCTCGATGGGGTCCTGGCTGTTGATATTCTGGATTCTGGAAAGTTTTTTTCAGCTGACTTACACAATAACATTTGGAAGAAAGTCTTTTAGTTAGTAGTAGAAAGTCTCGTGCTTAAGTGGCAAATGGAGCTGTTCATTTTAGGACTTTTGGCCAAACTGCAAAAGACAAAACCAACTGCCATAGCTTGCTCTTAGAAAATGCATTCAGTTCTAAAACTGTGACCTAATTGCTTTACGGCCGGTAAATGATGTGATAGAAAGATTACATTGTGAATTAGGCTTGAGAACCATCAATTGTTCTGGGATGGACCTTGTGTTGGATAACTGAATCACCAAAAATGGGAAAACAGGGGCCAGCCAGTGATGAAGCAGTAAATGAAACACTCTGCTAGTAATACCACATGGGAATTTCCCAGTTCTAGTCCAGAGACCTCTCTGAGTATGCTGGGCAGCCCATGATCTGAGGCTGGCTGAGAGCTGGGGGTGAGTTGTGATAACAAGACCATCTTGAGGGTCCTGCCTCTCCCTCCTCTCTTTCTTCCTTTCTCTCTCACACATGGAGAAAATTAATTTTTTTAAAAAAATTGGAAAACAGAAAGAAAGACAAAGAAAAAAATGCAATGAATTGGAAATTCTCATGTAAATGCTGCATGTGAGGTGTCTGCAGCCATTAAGATAGAGATGTCTAAGGTACACATAGCAGTAGTTTTCAGAACACAGAGTTGGACTAGAGTCATAAATTATGTCAGTATTATTCATCCAGAATGAACACATGGGAAAATAAAGGAGGAGCAAGAGCAAACCACAGGAAATGCAAACAATAGAAAGAAAAAAGAAAAAAAAAAAAAAAGGCTCTTTCAAAAAGATGGAAAGAGACACACTAGACGAATATTTTTAAAAATAACAATAACAAGACTGTCATGGAAACTAAAATTTTAAGAAGGAAAAAAATAAACTAAGACAGTTTATATTCCGTATGAAAAAAATCTGATTCTTATTTTATTACAAACATAAAAATAAATTTCAGGTGGATTAAAACCTGAAATATGAGACACAACTTCAGAAGAAAAAAGAAAATAGCTTTATGAATTATGGGTACAAGGCACAACAAACTCAAACTTTACACATCAGTGCATTTGTTGCAATAAGAAGAAATATACATTCTCAATAAAATAGAAGGCAGAAACAAAAGTAAAAGACAAGCTCAAGACTGAGAACAGGTCATTTAAAGCATGTATCCAATAAATTATGAGTATCCAAAATACATAGGGAATTCACACATACACATAAAATCAAAGCCACCAAAAACTTCAGTGGAAAAAATGATGAAAAGATATGGGCAGAGGGGCCCAACAGGGACATAGCTATAACCCAATGCTGTGTGCTACTGACCACAGGTGAAGCTTCTGGGTTCATGACCAAAGACCCACCTGATATGTCATATGTGAGCACATTCGCGATCCAGGGCTGGGTGACACTGGAAGTGGATTGCAGTGTGAAAACCCTCCTGAGGTTTCCTGCCTCTCTATCCCTCTCTTTCTCTCTCTGTCTTATTCATGAAAGAAAGATACAAACTTTTTTAAAAACATGAGCAGTAAATTCATAGGAAAGAAAATCTGAATTTTTAATAAACATTAAAAAAAAAACCCTCCAAACTTCAACCTAATGAACAGTTAAAACAAGATGCTACTTCACAACATGAGCTTTGCTAACCTATTAGACAACGATAGTGGCAATCATCTGCAAGGATCTGTAGTGGGGGTGAAGGGGTCTGGAGGGAAGTGACAAGGACAGGGCCGTATTGTGCACTGTAGGCTGCTCAACGATACATCCCTGTCCTATTCCAACGAGGAGCCAGTAGAACCTCCCCACCAGTCGTGGCAACTAAAAACATCTACCCACATTACCCAGTGTCACCTAGTAGACAAAATAATCCCACACATCTCCATTGAGAGCCACCCATGTCAAACTCTGCTGGTGGGAGTGTACATTGTTACAATTTGAAGCTGTGTTCAGGTAGTAACTAGTTAAGCTGAAGACAAGCAGAGTCTGTGATCCAATAAGGCATTCTCAAGTCTGTAACTTGGAGCAATACTTAGAGATGACTGTGCTCAAAAGTGCTACAACATTGACTGGATATTGAAATGTCAGGGACAAGGGGAGTAGATAAACAGTGCTACATTCTTCAATGCGATGCTATGCAGAATAATACAAAACCTAAATGAGTGAGGACAATAATTATCAACATAGTTAAATCTCGCACATATAGCACGAAAGGAAAGTAGTTGCCAAAGAACAAATACATGATGCCATTAATGTAATGCTTGAAAATATGGGAAACAATTTCACGTATTATTTATAGACACATATAAATTTAGTAGACCCAGTTGGCAATGCAATATTCCAAATGATTTGCAAGGCAAAGAGAAGCAGCAGCCATCTTGCTCCAAAGGCCAGTGTGGGAGTCAGGAGCCACGACGTCTTGTGCGTGCTGTGTTGACTGTTGCTCACCTTGTTGGTACAAAGCAGCAGCCAAGCCTGCAGCCCCTCCAAGCCTACAACTTTGCCTTCAGCTTCTCTGAATCCTGTGTCGAGCATGTGTGCAGCTCTGTGACAAAGGGCATCAACTTCTAAGTCACTCTCATCACTGAGGCCAAAAGTAGAGAGACACTTGTATCTGTTCCAGCTTGTCTCTTCTTTGCCCCACTTTGTGTCAACCTTGTCTTCTTAACTACTCTCCCTGCTAACCTACAGTGGTTTTAGGCCTATAGCCAGATGCAGACAATAGTTTTGCACTTCTTCGGCTGCTCCTACAACCATATAAAATCTAATCCCTACCATAAATCCTTTATTCCATATCATTCAGAGGGGTTCTGCTTCCCTGCTAGAATACTAACAGATACAATATGTTTGTCTTGCCTCTCTATTTTTCTCCTTAGTTTTTTCCTCATACTCTTCCCTTTCACCCGCTGTCTTCCCACACTGTCTTCAGTATCCTCAACCATTTTCTAAGTAACACATATTGGTTAGCTATAGCTTCTGGGGAAGGAGGGAGGAGAATAGATTTGCTATGTCTCACCAAGGTCTTCAGCGTTATCCATATAGTAAATTAGAAATGTGTCCATAACTCATTTGTTGTAATCAATTATCAAACGGTGTATGTCATAATGAAATATAACATATAAATTAGGCTAGTTGCTGAATATACAGTAATTGATTAAACAAATGTGTGACATTGGGTAATTTACTGAACCTCTCATGTTTCATTTTTTAATCTGTAAAATATGAGGATGAGATTGTATTTATGTGTCTTCCTAGTCTAAAAGTTCTTGAGCATCATCAGTATAATCTGTTCATTTATAACCTGTCAGGAAATAAAATACCTGTCTTCAAATATATGGAGGCCATCATGAAAGATGGTATCTGTTGTTTTTAAAGAGCAATGTAAGAGATGATTTCCTACCAGTTAAATTGGCCACCGAACAGAGAAGCTGACTTTAGAAGTAACGTGTTCACTTCTTCTGGAACAACTCAGGCAGAAGACTGGTGAGCATTTCTCATGGAGTTTGAGGAAGAGCTTACCAACTTGAGAGAATGATCAGGCTGGATGGCCTCTAACTTCTCCCTGGATTTGAATTGGCTATGTTTTTTGTATAAATATTTTCCACTTAAACTATTAGCTTAGATGGTTTCAAAAGAAGAGCCTGGGTCCAATTTTTTTTCAATTATAAAAGATATAGCATTACAGTCTGTAATAGTTGATCAGAGCATAAGCAATTTCTTGCTTGTTAATTTGAACATGTAGCCAGGAATAAATAGCACACAATATGTGTAATGCAATCTTAAAAGTGTTTTATTGGAACAATTCTTAGACCTCATACAAAGATATGAAAAAATAAGAAATGTAAATGAACGTGATGTCAGACTGATGAAGCAAGTCTCTAGAGATCCTTAGAAGTTAGAATGGATTTTAAAATTCATTATGATTGAATTATAAAATAAATGAAAACCAGCAGGGTTAAACATGAAGTTGATGGGAGAGGAAAGGAAAATTATTTGGATATCCATGACAGGGAGCAAGCAAGTTCAAGTTCACCTCTAGGGCAGGGTTTCTTCTCTTGAGTGTTTATTCTGTACCAGGCACTGTGTTTGGCACTTGAAATTAATAATAATAATAATAATAATAATAATAATAATAATAGTGTTGACCATTTAGAAGCTTATACTATTGAGGGAAGGGCAAACATATACAACTGAGTTCAAATAAAAGTATTGATAATAAAGTCATAACTGAAATCTATTGAGCACTAACTGTGTACTAGATACTGCCCTAAACACTTTCCTTATTAGCTCATTTTATTTTCACATCAATCCTATGAGGTAGATACCTACTCCTATTTATGGATATTGAAAGTGAGGCACAGAGGAGTTAAGAAGTTTACTCAGGTCACTCAGTTCCTAAATGGCAGAGCCAGGGTTCAGACCCAGGGTTCAGAGCCAGGGTTCAGATCCAGAGTCTATGATTCCAACAATATATCTTATTGCTGTCTCAACATGATAAGGTTTCATGGCTGAGCAGTTTGGAAATTTCCACTTTAAGATGTTTATAATCATTCTTACTGTCATTTTAGTTATCTATTGCTAAATAGCTCTGAAAATAGAGATTTCAGGTAGATGCTAGAAAGAAGACATGGACAGTCCATAAAATTGAGCACAGAGTTGGGCATATACATGTATATATCTGAAAGGTCAGTTTCCAAAAAACCTATCAATACCAAGCAGGCCCATAGCCCATTTCAATTTTATGTTGCAAATACTTACTGAATGTCAGAACTGGAGTAAGTATCACTGAGAGGAGGGGAAAGAACAGACATAAAAGACCTTCCTGACCTTAAGAAGCTTAACTTTTAAAAGGTGAGATAAGCTGAGGATACAAATCATCACAGTTTACAATAATAGGTTGTGATAAGGGTCATTAAAGGGCCCCAAAATGTTAGAGAAATTAAGAGGAAAAACACTTCATTCACTGTTAGAATCAAGATAGTCTTCCTGGATTAGCTGATATCCTGAGTGTTAGATGGGATTTTGATAGGTGAGGCTGAACAAAGACTTAAAGCATCTTAACAAAAAAAAAAAAAAAAGAAAGAAAGAAAAAAAAAGTCGAGTAAAAAAAAAATGGAGTAGAAACTAAAAAAATCTTCTTAGTAGTGAGTTAATCATGCTGATTAATTAGGAAAAGTAAAAGTTGAAAAAGTGAGTTGGGCCATTGTGGAGTGAACTGGTGAAGAGATAAGAACTTAGAAATTTTATAATAAATGTCTTTCTTATTAGGGTCAGGTCATATTAAATTAAGTCCATGCTATTCAATAATTCATCTACCATTTTTGTTTAAACAACCTACCTTTCCTCCTTCTTCCCTTTCTTTCTTCTTTCTTCTCTCTTTTCTTTCTTTCTTTCTTTTTTCTTCCATCTTTTTCTCCTTTCTTCTTTCTTCTCTTTTCTCTCTTTCTTTTCTTTTCTTTTTCTTTCTTCTTTCTTTCTCATGTAGAGCGCCTAACTAATTTTTTTCATAGAACATACATAAAAATCTCTCTCTGATCAAAGACAAAATTAAAATTGCAAAAACATAGTACTTAAGCATAGCTGTATAGGATATTAAAATACATGCATAATGGAAAATAGAAGACTTTCTATCTTAGAATTTGGTTATTCATTTAATAAATCTATACTCGAAACAACTACACACCAACTGTAAAAGAAACTGGGAGAATTCTGAAATGTTTAAATCAAAATGCATGACTTCTGGTTACTCACAAAGTATGGGGTAAATAGACAGAAATGAGTTTTTTAAATATCAAAGTATAACAGAGGGACATGGGGGAATGGAGGAGAGGACAGCTACCTGTGTGACCCGTGAGTTGAAAGGAAATGTTTCAAGTGGACTAAGAACTTGCTTGCAAAGGGAACAGCTTGTCCAAAACACATGAAGGAAGAACTAGCTTGTTTGAGGAACAGCAAGAAGTAACTAGAGCATAAAAAATGCAGAAAGAGAAGTGGCAAGGATGTGACTGTGTCAGTTGGAGCTAGTCATGAAAGGTCTGGGGTAGCAGGGAAGATATTGAGCTCCATGCTTGAGGCCACTGCAAACCAATACAGGAAAAGAAGGGTTTAATTCAGTTTTGGGGATAGATAACTATACTGACAACGTGAAGAATGAGTTGAACTAGAAAAAAATTAGTAGTATAAAGTCCAGATAAAAGGCAATTGGAATGGTCCAGACAACAGATGACAATATCCATGATTTTAAGATATAAATCAGGGCAAGACTGGTGTAAATGTAAATGTAAATCAACAGCAAACTGAACCGCAGTGCTGGAAGCCATAGTGCTGACTGTGGGTTTGGATCCCTGGATCAGCTTGAAAACGTGTAGGACAGGTACATGAGTGTCCAAGATGTTGATGAGGAAAAAGGCTAGAAAAGGGGAATCATGACCTGATGAGACCATTTCAACTTCAAGGGGCCATGTCTCTCTCTCTCTTGCACACATATGTGCTATCATATGATAAAATAAAAAATAGGCTTTAAAAATGGAAATAAGGCATCAACAGGTGGTGTGGTGGTTAAGACACTGGATTCCCACATGGCCAACCACAGTTCAAGTTGCTGATCAGGTGGTTTGAAATGAACACCAGGTGGGGTCAGCAGATGGTGTCGTAGTTATGTCATTGAACTCACACATGGCTGACTGAAGTTTGAGTCCCAGATCTGGTAGCTTGAAAATTACACTGGGTGAGTGTGTGTGCACGCATGCCTAAGATCCTGGGAGGAGAAGGGATTGTGACATGGTCATCCCCCCAGGGGATCCCTTCTCACTACCTCTGTCTCTTTCTCTCCAGCGAACAAATATACCCTATGGTAAAAACTTCTAAAAAATGGTAAAAGAAAATCATCCCAGGCACATGTGCATGCATGCCCAATCCTCAAAATCACAAGAGGATAGGGGATTGTGGTATAGCCATACTCCTAAGGAGTGATTTCTCACTTTCCCTCTTTCTCATTCTCTTTCTCTGAAAAGAAAATGTATCCCATGGCAAAAACATTTTTTAAAAAATGCAAATAAAATTATTCAAGGACAGTAAGTGTGCTACTGAGCATTAAAATAGCCAATATTAACAAAAATATGACTATTGCTCTCAAGAAAATGAGTGATAGGCCCTGAAATAAGCTGTGGATAATGGTAAATGTAGGTAAATATTTTGGTTTGAGAGAGAAGGGAAAATGTGGAGGTTTCTAGAGTGGGAGAATAGTCATCTATGGGTACCAAGATATGGAAAACAGAAAGATGATTTGGCAGTAAGATGATTGGTTCGGGCCTGCATAGGTGCCTGCCAAATTCTTAGTGCATGACTGATAATTCCTTTTTAAATTAATTCAGTTTATACAGAACTGAGTGGTATGACTATCCAGTAGAAGAGGTAATCCCTCAGGACTACTTAGATATCATCATCTTCATCATCTGGGTTTTATAAGATCACATATGTGATATCAATAGCCCTGGATACCATCTTACTATAAAATTTCTCACACAATTGAATATCAGATTACTACACTATTCTTCCCACCTTCCATTAAAGGTTCTATTTATCTAGGTTTCTTTTTCTTTGAGATTTCAACGTTCTTCAGTAGCCTTTTCAGTTCTTCCTTGCTCTACAATGTAAGCTGCAGTAACAATGCTAGTGAAAAGTCAGACAAACTGAAACTAAGAAGTAGGACTGCAGATATGAGGAAAAGGATAAAGTCAAGTCATTAAAACACTAGATTCAGCTGGCCTTGGCAACCAAGGGGAATGTAGGGAGATGTGAGGAGAAAAGGCTAGTATGTTTTCAAGATTTCTGAATTAACTGAGCACACTGTTGCTAGTACCATTCACCTACATAAGGATTATTTATTGGGTTGTCAGAAAAGTCATGATGCATTTTTGCATAGAAAAACAGAAGACTATGTCATGACTTTTCCAACAACCCAATAGATATAACTTTGTGGTGGAAAGAAAAAAAAATGAGTTTTAGTTTGGGTCAGACTGACCTTCAGATTTTTATGGGACTCAGGTATCTAAGAGCCAGAAATATACACAACTGAGACAAAGACTGAAAAATATAAACTGAGACCACTTAGGCAGCATCTGAAATTATTGGCTTAACTCAAATAAACCAAGAAGAAAGTGTAACAATGTCTGAGAGACACATCCAGAGGCATAAAATAATTGAAGAAAGAACCACAAGAGATGCTGAAAATTAAGAAGTATCTAGTAATGTAGGGGACAAGTAGAAATAAGGACACCAAGGGAAAAGAAGAACCTAGTGAAAGGAAGAAAAGCAAATGTTGCCTGTTTTTTAAAGCGTCCATCAGTCAAGACTAAAAGGATTTGCTGGGGTTTTTTTTGTTGTTATTGTTTTGTTTTGTTTTTTTAATCAATTCCAGTGCTTGCCAGAACAACTGCACAAGAGCAGTGACATGAGGTTTTGTTAGATCCAGGATGAAACTATAGCTAATAAATTGTATCCTGAAGTAAGGATAATTCTTTCAAAAATCTTAAGAAAAGAGTAAGAAATAGCTCAAGAGGTCATAGGATCCAGTTTGTAGTGGAATAACAAAATCCCAGGACTGGAAGGCAATACACTTTGTTCCCTTTCTTTTAGGCCCTGTTTTAAAATCACTTTTTTTCTGTACTTATAAAGAAATTTCTGAAATAAATATTTCTGTAAAATTTATGTGAATGAGGCCAGCAGGTGGCATAGTGACTAAGGCACTGGAGTCCCACATGACCCACCATGGTTCAAATCCCAGATCTGGCAGCTTGCTTTCTCTCTCTCTCTCTCTCTCTCTCTCTCTCTCTTGAGTTCACATGCCCTATAGCAAAAAATTTAAAATAATAATAATAAATAAAATTAAATAAAATTTTAAATTTATGTGAGTTAAAACTATCTTTATTTCAATTAAAGTAAACTAATATAAAATGTCACTGACTTCCACATAACTAAATTTATTAGAACCCTAAAGTTTGTTTATCTCTAGTCAACATATTTTAAATATGAAATATCTGTTAATAAAATCATCATATTAAATATCCAGAAGCAAAATTATTAACCAAAACTAACATTGTTTTTTGAGTCTTTAAAATCTGTGAGGCACTTTTACATGAGGGGACTTCAAAAAGTTTGTAGCAAAATGAGAAATAGTGATTGACTGTTTTAAAAAATAATTAGAATAATAATAATAATAATGATTGGAAAAAACATAGAAAAGATATTGAATGATGAAGTGGGGAGATTAATGTCTCTGTATTGACTGACATGCATGGCATTCCCTTTTGAAAAAGCAATGTAATACACTGTAAAATTATATGTAACCCAATGTAATATAAAGAAGATTATGATGATAATAAAAAAAAGTTAAAAAAAAAGAAAAAAAAAGTTTGTGAAAAAATAAAATGAAAGTACTAATTTATTTTGTTGTAAACAAATTTTGAAATCTGCACAGGTTTTTTTTTTTAATAGTAATCATTTTCTGTGAAGTTTTGAACACCCCCTTGTAAGTGCTTTTATTTTATTTATCTTTACCTCTTCTCACAAAGAACCCATTAGATAGATGGGACATTATACAGAATCACCTAGAGAGTGCCTCTTCCAGTATCACAGTTTATCAACGGTAGATCTGGATTCAAACTCAGAAGATACCAAAGTGCATGTTTTTAAATATCATGCCATCTTGACTCTCAGCCATAAATTGTAACTATCTTTACCATACAAAGAAACATCTCCGATGATAATATTTTATTTCACTTAATTTTGTCTTCACTAATATCATAAGCATTTTTCTCCCTCTTTAATTCAACTTGCACAATAAAAAGGATAACTAAGTCATTTGTGTAATTATACCATTATTCAGACAAATTCAAACTTGGATGTGTTTATCCCTCTGTTTAAGAAGGTTCCTTAGCTACTCCAACTCACACTCCAGCTGGGAACTATGCAAGGATCCAACTGGCATGAAAAGGTCATGGCCGTCAAGCCATTGGGCAAGATATGTAATTGGGGGATTTTAAAATGGTTTCTGATTGTCAAAGTTCGAACTGAAATCCAGGAGAAAAGCAAAATTTATTTCACATGAAAACCACTCAAGGCCTTTATACAAAAAGCATTGTGAAGAACAAACTCTTCCTTGAGATTTGGGATCCAAATGTTGAGAATGCTTCAAAAAAATAAGAATAAAAGGGAGAACTACTTCTCTCTTAGCTCATATTAAACGAATGGGTCACAGTTTGCAGCATGATTGCACACATATTTTTTCAATTTCCTTATTATGAGTTACACAGTTAGCAACACAAAATAATACAAAGTTAAACAATAAATGAAGCCACATGAAGCTCTCCAGTGAAGATTAGAAAATAAGGTGATGTATGGATATTATGGTAAGGGAAGGATTCAATGACTTTGTGTTCTTGTAATTCTGAATGTATAGTACACTGAGGAATATGGATATTTCTATAATTACCTATAAATATTTAAAGTAACTCATAAACCTGACATCAAATTAGCATTGAACAAAATCTAATCTAAATACACATGAACTATTTCCCATCAAGTGTTTGGAATCTAATAAATAAAGAAAAAACTGTTACTATTTTTAATTCAGAAAACAACATATCTGTTTGCATTCTTTCACAGTGAACATTTTGAAAAACAAACCTTTTTTTAAGAATTTTTTAACATGTGTTATTATTATTTTCCAATATGACTAGAGAGAAACAGAGAAAGAGAAAGAGGGAAAGTGAGAAAGGAAACCACCAGGTCCAGGACTTGAGCCACAGGTGGCCATGTGGGAGTCCAGCGCCCTCAACCACCACACCACTTGCCAGCCCCTGGGGAACAAATCTTAATGTACTAATTGAAAAATGATGCAGGTTATAAGTTTTAAATGTATTAATGTTCACTGGGAGCTTTACATATGCTAAGTATTCTTTATTGCATCTCTATCTCTAAGGTTATCCTTCCCAGTGGAAAAAAAAAAAGCCCTGAAGCTCAGAGTTGAGCAACTAGTTCAAGTTCACCAAGCTAGTAAGCAGAGCTGAGATTGAAACCCAGTTTTGTCTGATTCTGAAATTCCTTCCACTTCAAATTCTCCCTCTGTGAGTAATAAAAGAAATTATCTCTAAAATTTGAATATAATGGAAATATGGAAGTTAAGTTATAGACATTAAGTAGAAAAATTTTGAACTCGGCTTTGTAAAGAGCAAATAAAATATTTTTTAATTGTTCTCATTTTACATTAAAAGTGAAATAAGTCACAGAATAAAAACTAAATTGTATGTAAAAATATAATTTGTCCAGTGATAGCACATGAGAATTACAGCATAATTATTAAAAGAGAGGCATTGATTTTCCAGAAGATTACAGTATTGTCCTAGAGTTTAATTTATATTGGAAAAAAGAAATAAATGTAATACTTAATGGCATAATATCCATTGATTATTCTAGTAATGGAATTTCTAGATAAGATTATTGAAAGAATAATTCTATTTATGTCAATATATATTAACATAAGGTGAAGAAATCACATTCTTAGTGAAAATTCTCTGTCAATTAGGATTGCATATTGCAATTTTTTTAAAATCTCGACCTAAAGGGGACCAGCAGTTGGCATAATGGCTATGTCACTGGACTCCCATGTGGTCGACCACAGCTTGAGTCCTGGACCCAGTGGCTTAAATTCATGTCGGGCGCATGTGTGTGAGTGCCCAAAATCCCGAGAGGAGAATGGAGGAGAAGGGATTGCAGCATGTTCATCCTCCCTGGGGGAGTGATTTCTCGCTTTCTGTCTTTCTGGCGAGTACACGCACCCTATAGCAAAAACCTCTCAAAAAAAAAAAGAAAAGAAAAGAAAAAAAGAAAAACACAAAACAAAAAAACTCCACCTAAAGTAACTTAAACAATAAATAAAACGTGTCAGCTCACATGATGGAAAAGATATGAAATAACTAGCTTCAGGCAAGTTTGTACAGGGGCTTAAAAAGTATCACCCAGAACTCGATTCTTAAGTTTCTCCCAGTTCTCTGCTTGATCTTTTTTTAGGCTCCCCTTGAAGGCTTTCCCAGCTCTCCCTGTGTTAGCAATGGCTTCCATAGAAACCGACCTCAAACCTCACCTCACGCTATTGCGGAGAAAAGTGATGGTCTCCTTTTATAGTTTCTGCAGAGAGGGAACACAGTGCTATTTTTCTTTTCCAACAACCTCCCAAATTATTGTGCATTTTATTAGCTCTGGTTGGACTCCCTAAAACACCATGATCAAGGGGATATAATTTGGGTACTCACATGAGCCACCCAGAGTAGCTACCCTGTAACTAGAGCTAGATATTCCACACAAAAATCTTGAACTCAGAGGTGGCCACGGCCTAGTAGTTAGGGGATCTAGCTGCCACATGGCTTACTGTGAGTTGAATCTCAACCCCGAGGGACTTGAAAAACATGCTGAGCATGTTTACATGTGTACTTCAAATCTCTACAAGACAGAGAAGCGGAGGAGAAGGACTACAGTGTAACCATGTCCCATTGGGAGGTGCATTCCTTCCCTCCCTCTCCTTCTCTCTTTCTTTCCCTCTTTCTCTCTCTCTCCTCTCTCTCTCTCCCTCTCTTTCTCTCTCTCTCTCTTTCTTACACATGCCCTCTGACAATTAAGGAAAAGAATTATGTGGACTCAGAATTGAGAAGGACTAGTTTCTCAAAGGAGATCCTGGGGTACAATTAAGATAAGCAAAGGGGTTCAGCCTCAGTGGCACAGGTGGTAGGGCCCTACTGCACAATACTGGCTTGATATGGGAAGTTAGGAATGCCAGAAGGCACATCTGTGATCCTGGTTGGCTGAAAGGCTGGAAGAAGCAGCACAGCGTGGCAAGACCCTGTCAAGTGTCTCTTTCTCTTTCTCCCTCTCTAAGTAAACTGAAACAAAAAAGATGGAAACAAGGTGCAAATGTCCAGTACAAATAGGAAGATTTCTGGGCAAGACAATGACACAAACACAAGAAATTTCACAGGCTGACAAAAGGCCTATAATAACAATAAAATGAGTAATTATAGATAGCAGGTCTTGATGCACAATTTCATATTTACAGCTAAACACTTTACATGTCTTACTTGACTGAAACTTCACAGCTACCTGTGAGACAAGTTTTACTATTATATCCATATTTTACAGATGAGGAAATTGAGGTCCAGAACATTTAAGAACATTTTCCAAGATAAAACAAAAAGGACATGAAAAACATACATCCTCTATGGAAGGATGCCACCTAGAGGACAGAAAATTTGAATGAAAATAGCTAAATATTCTACAGATAAGGCTAAATTCATTCAACAAATACTTATTGAGCTTTTGCCACAGTTGGACTTCTGGCTGGGCACTAGAGACCCTGGGCTAGGTACTGAGTTGGAAAAAAGTCAGCTCTGACTCCAGTATGCAAACAATGTGCATATTCTAATAGATTTATGGTGCCTGAAACCCACTAAACATATCCTATCTCAGGGTCGATGCTGTACTTTCTGTTTCCTCTCTATCCATAAATCCCTTCTCCTCACGTATCTCTTCATCCCAATATCCATGGTCCATCATTTTTATCATCTGATACATAAATATTTTGTATTTCTGTATCTAAAAATTAGTACTACCACAAATTCAGGTTGTTGATCCCAATTGAGTTTTCAGTGTTACCTAGGGTCACACCAAGCCTCTCTAGTCAATTTCTCGCTTTTTAACATTGCAATTTCAAATTTTTACACGTCTCCTCAAGCTTTGACCATATCCTCTTCTCTTTCAGCAATATGCTTTATCCACCTCTTCAGGAGAAAATAGAAATCATGAAACGGTAACTTTATCGGATTTATTCCTTACACTAACCCTAGCCCCATCTAATGTGTTAGGTCCCGTAAGCTTACTCTTACCATAAAAATCTCTCCTGAATCTACTCATGAAGACTCAACTGAGTAGGGTCAGTAGATAGCGTGGTGGTTAAGGGCTGGATTCCCACAAGGTTCATAGATTCCCACTGCAGTTCAAGGTCCGACCCTAGCAGCTTGAAAATCACACCAGGTACATGTGCATGTGTGCCCAAAATCCCAGGAGGAAAATGACGGAAGAAGGATTGCAGCATGGCCACCCATCCTAGGGGATGATTTCTTACTTTACTTTTCATTCTCTCTCTCTGGTGAGTGCACACACTCTATGGCAAAACCTTTAGAAAAAAATAAAAAAACAATTAAGCAGTCAGTTGAGAAATTAGAATTGAGACTAAGAAGTTATGAATTCAATTTAGCATTTCTTTTAAATGGAGAACACACTTTGGAGATGTGCTATGGCTGTCTTTCACATGTAATAGATTAAATCACTATGCCTAGGAGGCGGATATGAAGATTTAGAAAAAGAGGAGAAAGATAAAAGCAAGTTTCTTTGTGAATTTCTTCTCTCCACACACTTTCTTGATCTCAGCTTTATACCTTTATTTCCTTAGAACCATCTCTATAATCTTATAATAAAACTTGCTTTGCTAGTTTAGTTGACTTATGTCAATTTTACTAAAAATTATAAATACAAAATATTATAAATATTATAATTTAAAAATATTTACTTTGTAATTGTTTCCCTTCTCCTCATCTCCACTGCTGGATTTCGGTCCAAACCATCTTGCTCTCTTAGCCAGCCTGGATCATGAGCACAGTTTGTACATACTCAGCATGTTCAGAGAAGTGCTGGGACATGAACCCAGGGCCTTTCCCATGTGGATCTAGTTGCTTTCTAACAGGTCTTCTTATGTGCTCTTGTGCTCCATCTAGTCAGTTCTGAAATGGGATGTTTTAGAGATTATTTAATTCCACCATACAAAAGTTATCATTGTCTTCCCTTTATTAAAAAGCCAAACAGACCACACAGACCCACATTAGCCTGCTCCTAACTATACTGACAGCCTCATTTCACAATAGTCTTCCCATTGCTCATTGCTCTTTAGCCACCCCTGAACTCACTGAGTTTGGGCTGCTTGAAGTCTTCGTACTGCTCCCTCTGCCTCACGTACTCTTTCCATTGGTTGAAGTCTACTCATACATCAGATTTTTCAGTAAGTGGCATTTACGAGTACAATAATATTCTTTTAATTATTTTTTAAGATCTGCCTCCTCTAATGAGAGTGTGAGGTGAATAAGTTAGATACCATTTTTCACCATCGTTGTATTCACAGTGTCTGGCACAGTGTAGAAAACCACTGAGTAGTGGCTAAATAAAGTGATTGAAGTACAAATCCAAGATATGCTACCTACATTCACAGGGTACTAAAAGGAGAAAATACTGCAAAAATAATAAAATACTAGAAGACAACTTTTCACAGGTGGACTAAGTCTGAAAGCAGAAATGTTACACGTTTGTTTACAAGGCAGAGTTTGTTACTGCAGGTTTTCCTTCCAGGCAGAGAAGAAAAAAAGAAACCTTTTACCTACCAAGGAAGAATACCTATTTGTCTCAGCAGCATTTTCTACAATCTTTAGAGACATATTAAAAGTATAGTATACGTGACTAATTTTTTCACAATTAATTTTTTCTATATGAAATATTTTCTTTCACATCAGTAAGTAGTTTTCCTTGTGTTCTATTTTGTGAGATACAAATGTATTAACTCACACCTTATTTTTCTTTTTGTTTTTCTGGTGAATCTTGATAATTCATTAATTTTTAAGCTTTATATGTGTATATTTCCCTATTTCAAACAGCAAACAATAATAGTTTAATTACATTAAAAAATGTGCCAGAGGGTACACGTGCCTGTTGGCGAGAAAGATAAAGAAAGTGAGAAAGCAACTTCTTTGGGGGCATGGGCATGCCTCGATCTACTCTCCTCTATGTTTCCCTCCTTTTTGAATTTTGGGCACACACACACACACACACACACACACACGCCTGGTGTGTTTTTTAAGCACCAGGCCTGGGTCTCTAACCACACAGTTGGCCATGTGGGATCAAACTGCCTTGAATACATTCTAATATTTGTAATATCATGTTTAATTTTTCTTTTCTTTGTTTTTGTTTTCTATAGATGAAACTTTTTGTTTTAGGTTTTGCCATAGGGTGCACGTACTTGCTGGAGAGAGACAGAGAAAGAGAGAGAGAGGGGAAGTGAGAAATCACCCTCAGAGAGGTTGGTCATACCACAATCCCTTCTCCTCCATTCTCTTCTTGAGATTTTGGGTACACATGCACACGCACCCAGTGTGAGTTTCAAGCCTCCAGGTCCAGGACTCAAACCGTGGTTGACCATGTGGGAGTCCAGTGCCTTAACCACCATGCCACCTGCTGGCCCCTAGATGAGGGTTTTTTTAATAAACAAATTTAGCAAATCAAAGACAGTATCTATATGAAGAAAATGTTCACTTTACAAAGGACTTAAAAAAAAAGATTAAATAATATTGTGTTCCTGGGTGGAGAAAAAAAACAATCAGAACAATAAGTTTTGTTGAGCTCTGCACATATGCCAGACTTTTCTGAACATGTGTAAGTATTACCTAATTTAATATTCTAAAGATCCCTGAGGCAATTCAATAATTATTCCATTTTTAAAATGAATAAACAGTTTTTTTCCAAGTGCACATAACATCATTCATATTCTGGTCTACAAAACAAATCCCATCATTTTAAAAATAATTGAAATTATACAAAGTACATTCTTAGCCTATATTGAGTTAAATTAGACATAAATAACAAAAAGCTATCAGGGAATTCCACAGTTATCCCAAAATTAACAATACACTTCTAAGCAAAAGTCATGAAAGAAATTCGAAGATGTTTTGAATAACTGAATGAACCTATTAAGATGTGTATGATTCAGCTAAACTAATACTTAGAGGAGAACACATTCCATTAAAGACTGTATTAAAAAACAAGAAAGGTCTCAAATTTTAAAATCTAAGCTTCTACCTTAGCAAACTAGAAAATGAAGAGCAAAATAAACCCAAAACACGTACAGAAAGAAAAATAAAGATAAAAACAAAATCAGTATCAATGAAAATGGATGAAATAGGAAAAATTAATGAATTCAAATGGTAAGGCCTTGGAAACATCTATAGAATTGATAAACTTCTAGCCAAAGGATCAATAAATAGACAAGACACTATACTTTTACCAGAAAAGAAAATGAAAACAGTACACATTCTAGAGACATCAAAAGGATGGTAGAGAATATTATGAATAATTTTGTGCCCATAAATTCAACAACTCAGATAAAATAAACCAATTTAAAAGAAACAAAATATAAAAGGCCAGTGAAGACTAAGCAACTGAATATATCTACATCGACTTTGTAAAAATGAATTTGTAGTGACGCTCAGTGATGTGGTGGGTTAAGGCAGCTAGATCACACATGGACAAGTGTACAGTGAAAGTCCCAGGCCTAGCAGCTTAAAAAATCACAACAGGTTCATACGTGTGCATGCCCAAAATTCCGAAAGGGAGTAGAAATGAAGAAAGGATTGTGGCATGACCATTTCTTAAGGGGCAGGAGGTTCTTTTTTTTTTTTTTTGGAGAGATTTTTGCTATAGGGCGCGTGTGCTCGCCAGACAGAGAGACAGAAAGCGAGAAATCACCCCCTAGGGGGGATGGTCACACCGCAATCCCTTCTCCTCCATTCTCCTCTCGGGATCTTGAGCGTGCACACACACACGCGCCCGGCTTGAGTTTTAAGCCACCAGGTCCAGGATGCGAACCGCGGTCGATTACGTGGGAGTCCAGCGACATAGCCATTAGGCTAACTGCTGGTTCCCGCAGGAGGTTCTTTTTTACTTTGCTTCTCTATTTCTCTCTGGCAAACACATATGGCCTCTCACAAAATTTAAAATGAAGGAGAAGCAATCATGGTGTGGCCATCCCCCCAAGGGGTGATCTCTCTCTCTCTCTCTCTCTCTCTCTTGCAAACTAAAAGTAAATGAATGAATGAATGACATTCTGGAAAAGGTAAAACCATAAGCACATACAACATAGATCGGTGGTTGTTAATAGCTGGTTTGGGAAGAAAAAGCTGACTACAGAGATGCATGAAAAAAATGTTGGGGTATGATGGAACATTTCTACATAATTTTTCATTTCTTTCTTTCTTTTATGGGATGGAAGAGTGAGTAAGACAAGCACCCTCAATAGAGCGTCAAACCATCAACCTCCTCTCCACCTTCCAGCCACCCAGAATCAATGGGAAGGCACCTGATATGTACAGATCAACCCGGAAACTGAGCCCTAATCTTCCACAGGGCTTCCAGCACCACAGAGCAGTGTCCTACCACTGCACCACCATGGCTGGGCTGGTTCTATATCTTGATCACAGTCATAATTATATGACTACTATCAAAATATATAGAATTGAGTACTATCAAAGGTAAATTCTATTACTTATAAAGTTACCTCAATAAGTTTTAAAAACTTCAGTAAACATTTTTGTATGTAAAATCAGGATATAAACTTTATAGGAAAGTAGAACAAAAATACTAAGAGACAAAAAAATCAGCTGGGAAAAATATTTTTAAAAGACTATTACCAGGTAAGAAGATTTCATATTTAGCTTTAAATGTTTCTCCCCCCCCAAAAAAAAAAGAAGGCAGAAAAAAATGAAGAAAAATAAATTATCAAATAAATAATGTAAGAAAATATTTCTAAATTGAAATACAATATGGAGCATGCTGGACAGGCTGTTGGTTAATCTCATGTATAGTCTGTATATATAACGGGATTTCAAAAACACCATGGATCATGAAATTAAAGTTCAAGTTTACTTTGGTTAAAAAAAAATCTTAAAACTCATGCATCATGTTTTAATAATACATGTTTTCCACGAACTTGTTAAAGATCTTTCTATACTTTTGTCTTGAGCAGCAATTGCTAGTCTAAAGGAGTTTGGTCTAAGGAGTAGGACTAGTTTCACTCTAACAAGCTGTTCTAGGTCATAGATTCATACAGGAAAAATAAAATGCTCTGAGACATTTTCCTCAGGTCAGCATGGGGATAGGCAGTGCTGAAACTCAAGAGCTAGTAATGTCTCATGCATATAAGCTTGATCTACTCCTCTCCAAAGCAGAGAACTTAAACAATGATCTGATTTCCAAAGAGTTCATTTCCCCCTAAGGAAGCTCCTAGGGGGCATATGAGAAGAAATGAACTTATTTGTCACATTCTTAGCTATATTTTATCCTAAATACTTCTTACTTAACCCCCTTGATTTTTTGCTTTAAGAAATTCACTAAAAATTTTAAAATATGGGCAATAGGAAAATGTTTCCCCCCCAAGAAAACACTAAACATTATATATTTAATGTTTCATCTCTCCTCCCTGTGTCTTTTCTGCTTCTTATTGCTTCTAGAACAGCAAGAAAGGGGATCTGTCAGAAAAGCAAGAGAATGTGATTGAAATTAGCAATACAACTGGACACCACAAAGACTTGGCCTGCCTAACCCATAATGGGAATTACCTTGTGTTCTACCAACTCCCTGGGGCCCCAGAAAAGAGACATATGAAGGAAATTCAAAAAAGAGCAACAAGATTATAAAGGAGCTGTGAGGCTGATTTATGAGGCACATTGTGAGAGCTAAGTACATGTGGCTAAGCTAAACAATGACTGAAGACACACGATGAATGTCTACAAGTTTACAGAGAAAGTAATCACTGAGGAACTGAACAAGAAGGGGAAGTTGTCTTCAGAGTGATAACATTATAGTCATTGCTTTTATTTATTTCTGTTTTTAATATGGCAGGTCTCATGTTTTATATTTTAATTGCCTACTCCAGGAGCAAGCACCAAATTTTTTAAGTGTCTTTCTTTTTTCAAAGGCAGAGTCAGAGAGAGAGGCGCCCCCAACAGGATTTTCACACACTGGTCTACTCCCAGTCTCAGACAGCCTGGAAAATGGACATGTAGGAACCTTTCTCATGTGGGTCCCATTGTACCATCACTACACCATCATCTGACCCCAGCACTGATATTCTTTTAAATATTTTATAATAATTTGAAAGATAACGCAACAACAGTGAAAATAACATTTGGCCTTATTTCAATTTATACTTTCTTACATTATTTAGTTGATCATTTATTTTCCTTCATTTTTTTCTGTTCTCTTTTTTTTAGAAACTTTTAAAGCTAAATATGACTTTTATAAAATGTAGAAGGCTCTCTAAATATGAAGCAGTTAGGAGTACTGACTGAGAAGCAGTAAGAAAGTAAATAAATTATCATATTTAAGACAGAAAAGACGGAAATGAGTTTCAGGTGTCATATTTAGGATGAGGGGAAAAAGGAGAAGAAGAAATGGAGGGGGAAAAGTAAGTAGATCAAAGTCTTGCAGCTCATAACCCTGTAGAGTTACCATCTTGGGTGGCTGTCAAGTCCAGCATTTCACAAAGAGTCTCTAATAAGGTCTCTCCTGACTTTTCCAGAGACCTCGCCTGTCATATGGTTTATTTCAAGCAGGAGAAGATCACCAGTCTATCCTTCATACCCTTAGGGCCAGGAAGGTCAGAGAAGAGTAGCATGTCAGAGGCAGATGTGTGATGGCCCACGCAAGTAATTTAGCTTCTGCTACTGCTGAAGAGTGAACAGCTTTCCCTTCTTTCTTACTTCATCTCACGCAGAGCAGTGACAAGTGGCAAAACTTAAAGTGAAGCCTGCTGTACCATGAAAACACTAAGGACAACTGACCACTTTCCTGTCCCTGAAGTAGGTACTGGGGATGTTAGAAAAATGGGACATGTTTCCTGTCCCCAAGAGCCTCATAGGCACCAGGTGAAGGAAGATCCAGAAATACACATGTAATTATTATTCAATGAGTTAAGAGATGTAAGAGATAAGCAAGGTGTGCCAGGCCTGCTCAGGGGACAGCTACCCCCGCAAGGGTAATTTTAAAGACTACGTCCTGGGCAGTGAAGCATGACATGACATGATTATCATCAGTTTACAATTGTTTTAAAAGGAGAGATCCTCATCTGGAAACCTTTATAGCAGGTAACAGAGTGGATATGTATTGTTCACTTGTCAGGCTTGCTTTCTTCTTAAAAAGTAATTCTTTTTTTCCTAGAAAACTGTTCTTCCACCTACCCCAACTATGAGGTGTAACTTAATACCTCACCACCCCATTCCTCACCTTCCTTGTCTCAGTAAATTAGCCTAGGATAAACTCATCCAACTCCTTTGCTGGAACTTTGGAAGTTGAGTCTTCCATGATGTTAAGTTTCTGCGATAGAGGTTTGAGAATATCATCCTTTTCTTCTATGGGAGAAGTGGTCCATATTGGGGTCTGATGAAGGTTGGCAATAGAGAGAAGCAGTAAGGATAAACAGAGAGAGTTCTATTGGCCCTGACCCAAGATGCCTCCGAGGCCTTGCTGCACCATTTTTGCACTGTTACGGTGTGAAATACCATTGCATTCTTCTAGGAAAATTCTTCATTTTCCTGAAACAAGTTCAAGTTTGGTGTCTGTCATTCGCTATCAAGGGTCCTAAGTAGCAATTCATATCAGCAAGGGCTCTTGGACTTTTTCATCCTTGTTTTGAAGTTACATTTCTCCTCTCATCCTCTCACCTTCTAAGAAGAGTTAACTCAACCTCAGTGAGCCAGTTTCTCCTCGTTCTATCTTAGCCTACTCATATTCTGAAAACGGCCCATGTTCTTTGCATCTCCATTAGCTATGCTTCTAGTTACTCCACATTCATGTTTCCCAAAAGACAACTATCATTTTGAAGTGCACTAAAATGCTGTCTACCAAGAGCCACCACCAGAGAATTCAACTGAGTGGGTTGAGAGTAGGGTTGGGAATCTATTTTTTTTTTTTTTTTTTAACTACACACTGGTTGGTTCTGATGTGCACCTAGGAGGCAGTATCGCTACAGCCGATGACCCATGAAGCCCAATCTCCTAGCTAAACTTAGTTCTCTCGTTGATCTAAGTACTGCTCCGTCTTGTTTACCGCAAAGGATGCGGAATTATTGAAAGCTGGGAATGCAGCATAGCTGTTCTAAGGTGCCCAGAGACATATCCTGAAGGGGCTTGGGGTGACTTCATCGTCTGGATCCGTTGCAGGTGTGGACCTGGCACCTAACGCAAGCTGCCTTTGATTTCACTCTGGCGATAGATGATGTCAAAGCAATTTGTTTCTTTTTGAAGTGAGGAGTTACATCACAGGCCTGTATAATTTTTCTTATAATGTGTTCTTCCAAAGCAGTTCTCCTCAAAGAAGCTGGGCATAGTTTTCCCAGAGGCAGCAGCAAAGTTGAATACAGGGGGGATATTGTTTTATTAATAAATCCTTCAGGCAATGTCACCTCTGAAACAGTCAAAGCACTCGCTCTTTCTCATGAGAGATGACAACCGTTCCACAGCAGCCATATTTTGGAAGGGGATGCAGGTGGGAGAGGTATTTCATTTGCTGAAGGATCAGCCAAACCAAGCAAGCACCTTCCTCCCTCCTTTCCTGATTCACTGGGATTTTGACAGTGGCTGAGCTACACCGATTTGATCAACTCTCAAAGTTTAGACGTGCTGTTTTACATTCACCACGATGCAGCAGGTGCTTCAGGACTTTCCCTTCCTGAGAAATAAGGCTGTGCTCACCTTAGGCTCTTTCATTTTCATTTCATTGCGTTTGCTTTTATTTCTACCAAACCGGTGGAACTTGGGGTTTAAGATTCAATAAAGCTTTGCAGTGAGTAGGATCCGAAGAACTTTGCATTTGCCCATAACATCCCCGATCCTGACAGTGTTCTTTTGTTTCTGTTTGTATGGGTTGGGGGCGTCTCCCCACATTTTTTCTTTCTTCTCTCGCTTTTGCTTCCTCCCCCCTCCCTCTCAACACATTCAATGAGTGCCCTAAACAGTGACAAACTTGCATGTGCTTCCCTTATGACTAAACCCCTGGGCCTCCTGCCAACCCCCTACAGATGGCCCCAAAGTTCAGGCCTCCCGTTAGGAGAGCCCACGATTGCAGCCCTGGATGGAATGGTCAGGGTGGGGCGGTGGGGCGTGGCAGTGTCTTGGTCCTGGGGGAAGCCAAAGCAACTTCCAGAAGGAAACAGGCGTTTCCTTCCCACGCGCTCCAGGGAACCCCAGGGCTCGGCCTCAGGACTCCACCCAGCCCCTCCCGCCGCTCTGGGAAAAGCCAGTCGCCACACACAGGCACACGCAGGCCCGGCGCCGCGCCCTAAGGAGAGCAGCACCCACAGCCAATTGCCATGACAACCCCGAGGCTCGTTCCACTTCCCCACCCAGCAGACCCCCCTCCTCCCTGCGCTGCAGCCAACCGGCTTGAGCGCGTCCCTGAAGCGCACTATAAAACCTGCGCCAGTGGCGCTGGGCGTGAGCACGAGCGCCGGACCTGGGCGGGCGAGCAGAGCCAACCTGCAGCCTAGAAAGTCTCTTTCAGTAAAAGCGTGAGGAGAAAGCCTGAGCATGCAGAGTGTGAGCCTCTGTCTGCGCAAGCAATGCCTTTGCCTGGCCTTCCTGCTCCTCCACCTCCTGGGACAGGTAAATGTTGCACCTCTCAGATGCCCCTGTGACTCTGCCCTCCTGCTTGCTCTCTGGACTCGCTTTGGCTACTGTTCCTGCTGAGTTCCTCCTTCTTGTCTTGCCCGCCCTCAGGTCGCTGCCATTCAGCGCTGCCCTTCCCGGTGCCCGGTCCAGTGCCCCGAGACGCCACCGACCTGCGCCCCTGGCGTGAGCGCGGTGCTGGACGGCTGCTCCTGCTGCCTGGTGTGTGCCCGCCAGCGCGGTGAGAGCTGCTCTGATCAGCAGCCCTGCGACGAGAGGACCGGCCTCTACTGCGCCCAGACTGGCATCTGCAAGGGTAATCCTGTCCCCGCTCCGCGTGCCCTCGTGGGCAGCCAGCTGGAGCTGTGCGCTCCCCCACCCCTTTCTCCCATTGCCAGATGGTGATAAGGAACTAATAATAGTAATGCAATAAGTGACATGTATGGAACACTTTGTGGCAGACACGGTCTGAGGGCTCTTAGAGATTTGGAGAGCTCCCGAAGTCAGAGAGAAAACCCACGGGTGGAGGTGAAAGCATTCCTCACTGGCCTCTCCAGGGAAGAGTCTAGGTGGATGGGAAGCGCAGTCGTTCAGGGCCAGTGAAGTCATTTCCTCCGGACATTTCCAGGGACACACTGGAAGCTTGGGCTCACTCACAGCTCACAGTGCTCCCAACTGCAGCTGGCAGATTTGTTTTCACACCTGTAATTGTCCTAGTTGAGCCAAAGCAGTGCCTGGTCTCCTGGGATGTCTAACCACTGTCTCGGCTGTGAGTAAAATAAAATGCAAGCAGCTAGGCATTCAGGCTGGCGGTGTTTAATCGATCAGATCCGTTTTTGTCCTGGTGTACCATTGTAGTTGGACACTGTCCCTGACTCCCTGGAAAGGAGGGCTTGGACTAGCCTTTCACTTTTCTCTCTAAGCTAGTAATGATTTCTTGTGTTTGAATGCCAGGGAACCCTAATGCCCCTCCCAGTTTGACCAGGTTACCTATTTGGGGAATATGAAGTGCACATTCCCTCTTTCTTTTTTCTTTTTTTTTAGAATTATTTAATTCATTTATTATCATTATTATTATTATTTTAATTTGACCAGAAAGAGAGAGAGAGAGAGAGAAAGTAAAAGCAAGCCCCCAGGTCTGGGACTCAAACCAAGGTTGGCCATGTGGGAGTCCAGTGCCTTATCCACCACACCACTGCCAACCCTTTCTCTTTTTAAATCTAAGTTCCCGGAGTGGGCAAAATTAAAGAGGCTCTTGCAAAATGACTTTGTCATTGGGAACAATAGCTATGGGACCCCGGGAGTGTCACTTCACAGTTGCATGCTTCTCTCATTTGTAAAATGGGTGGCAATGCTGCATGGCCTGGAAGCGTTCCTCTTGCTCTGAGAGGCCTCCAGGAAGACATCTCTGTACTGGAGATATTTAAGAAGCCAGATCACCTGAACTAGAAAAAGGATGACTTGGGGTTTGGAACATGTTCTCTAAATCTTATGCAGCTTCCTCAGTGTGTGTGTATTCTTGTTTTTCTCTCTCCTCCCTCTCGGCCTCGCTTCTGCAATGTCCTAGCACTAGAAGGAGAAAACTGTGTGTTCGACGGCGTCATTTACCACAGTGGAGAGAGCTTTGAGCCAAGCTGCAAGTATCATTGCACCTGCAGAGATGGGCAGATTGGCTGTGTGCCCCGGTGCCAGCTGGACGTGCTGCTGCCTGGCCCTGACTGCCCAGCGCCACGGAAAGTTCGGGTGCCCGGACAGTGCTGTGAGAAGTGGACTTGCGGCCCAAATGAGAAGGGCACGTTGGGAACCCTTGCCCTTGCAGGTGAGAAACTCAGTATGGCTGGGCAGTTACAGCCTGCGGTGAAAGCAGGCCTGAGGAGCGTGTGATGTTTTGGATTTCGCACGAGAAACTGGCCTCTGTTTCTGGCCATTCAGTTGGGGATTCCAGATTGCTCACTGAGATCAAACACGTCGTGTTCTTAAATCTAAGCGGTGTTACTGAAGAGTGCAAATGGTTTTTCCTAAGAAGGATGTGTTCGATTCAGTTGCTTTTCTATGTTTGTCTGATTAGATGACTACTACGTTATATTTTAATCCATCCATCCCCCTGACCTTTATTAGCATACAGAGGTAAAGGTAAAAAATTCTCTTTACTGGATTCTGCATACCGCCTACCTCTCTCACAGCCATCTTCCTTAAAAAATGCTTCTCGGGAACCAGCAGTTAGCGTAATGGCTATGTCGCTGGACTCCCACGTAGTCGACCGCGGTTCACGTCTCAGACCCGGTGGCTTACAACTCACGCCGGGCGCGTGTGCGTGCGTGCCCAGGATCCCGAGAGGAGAATGGAGGAGAAGGGATTGTGGCGTGACCATCCCCCCGGGGGGTGATTTCTCGCTTTCTGTCTCTATGTCTCTCTCTGTCTGTCTGGCAAGCGCACGCGCCCTATAGCGAAAAACCTCTCAAAAGAAAAAAAAAAAAAAAAGAATGCTTCTCATCCCTGGACAGATGTCACATAGAAATATCATTTTCCCAGGACCAGCAGATGGTGTAATGGTTACATCACTGGACTCCCACATGGCCAACCATGGTTCAAGTCCCAGACCCGGAGGCCTGAAACACATGCTGGGCGTGTGTGTGTACGTGCCCAAGACCCTACAAGGAAAAGGGATTGTGATGGGGCTATCCCCCTCAGGGGGTGGGGGGGGTGAGTTCTTACATTCTGTCTCTCTGTCTCTTTGGTGAGCACACATGCCCTATAGCAAAAATCTCTCTCTCAAAAAAAAAGGAAAAGAAATATCATTTTTCCAGATGCAGTAGAAAGGGTCAAGTGACACTTTAGGATCTTTGTTTGTTCCTTTTATTACATATAAATTAGTATTTTTTAAAGGTTTTTATCACAGGGTGTATGTGCTCACCAGAGAGAGACAGAGACAGTGAGAAAGTGGGAAATCAGGACCCCACCCCTGGGGAGATGGCTACGCCACAATCCCTTCTCTCCATTCTCCTAGAATTTTGGGCACATATGCACAGGCACCTGGCATAAGTTTCAGGCCTCCTTTCAAGTTCAGGTCTGAGACTTGAACCCCAGTCAGCAATGTGGGAGTCCAGCACCTCAACCATTATACCACCTACTAGCCCCTAAATTAGTTTATTTTTGGGGGGGAAAAAATGTCAGGCAGTAGGGACTACTTTAAAAGCCATTAATCAGCCTGATTATTTATATTGGCAGAACCTAGAGTTTTACAGTATTTCTGAGGTCAGAAATTATCAGCCAGGCTTTACAGATAGAAAAACTGCCATGGAGAAGAGACGTGTCCCCAAGCCATGCGGATTAAGTGCTAAGACTGAATTTTCTTTGATCCAAGTCCAGGTGTCTATATCCCACAACCAAAACAACCAGTTTTACCTCTCCAAAACACAGTATTCCTTTCATCATTATTTTAACTTGGCTACTCATTACAATGAATTTTTTTTAAGTTTATTCATTTATTTCTCCCATGAGACAGAAAGAAAATCAAAGGGATAAGAGCCCTCAACAGGGTCTTCATGCCTCAGTCTTCTCCATCTCAGTCCGCCCAGATGTGTGCACCGGGTATGTTCGGACTAAACCCAGGGTCTGTCCCACGGGGGCCAGTTGCATTACTGCTATGCCACTGGCTGGCCCCACAATTAAAATTGTATCATGATTTTTTTTTTTTTTTTGACAGAGGCATGTGTGCTTCCCAGAGAGGGGGCAGAGAATGAGAAAGCACTTCCTGTGGAGCATGGGCACTCTGCCATCACTTCTCTTCCATTTTTCCCTTGCTTTGGGGTTTTGGGCATGCACACACACACACATCTGGTGTGTTTCTTGAGCCACCAGGTCCAGGACTTGAACCCCCACAGTCAACACCTTAACCACCAAGTCATAGCGTGGTCCCATGATCTATTTTATGTATAAAATCACGTTTTGAAATAGTCATTGATGCTGTAATGCTCTATATTCTTAAAATGTCAAAGTTGTTTTATGAGTTTTTGTGATAGGACTTGTGCATTTACTGGAGAGAGACAGAGGAGTAAGAGAAAGTGAGAAGTCACCCTCTAGAGAGGATGACTCTACCACAATCCTCTCCCCTCTATTCTCCTCTCAGGATTTTGGGTATACACATGCCTTATGTGTTTTTTGACCACCAGGTCTGAGACTTATACCATATAGTTGTCCATGTAGAATTCAGTCACCTTAAGCTCTACACCACCTTCTGGCCCTGAAGCTTCTTTAAGTCAAGTTGGACAGTCATGCTTCAAAGAGTTCTTGGAAGTCTACAACATGTCAGATGCTGTGCTCCCTGTCATGGGTTAATAAATAAGGAGACCCAGCTCTATCTCTTGGGAGTATCAGTGTTTAGCAGATACCGAACTGAATGAGACCAACTTTCAGCTGATGATTAAAAGGACCATTTGTCAATCCCCACATTTTACTCAGTGTAGCTGTTTTGTTATACATCCCATAGCCTACAGGCCAGAAGCCACCCTAGGAGTTGAGGTCTCTGACTCAAGTGTCAACTGCATCGAACAGACTACAGAGTGGAGTGCATGTTCCAAGAGCTGTGGTATGGGTGTTTCCACCCGGGTCACCAACAGGAACCGTCAGTGTGAGATGGTGAAGCAGACTCGGCTCTGCATGGTGCGGCCCTGCGATCAAGAGCCTGAGCTCCCGACAGATAAGGTAGGAGCTTGGAGGAATGTCCTGAGGAACCTACTACTAGCCAAAGTGACTTTGCACCTTGAAAGGCTGGGCTTCAGGAAGTTTCTGTGACACTAGCTGACTCCAAGGTCAGCCCTTGCTGGGAGTTTACCCCAGAGAAGAGGCAGAGAGTTTCCTGAAGCCAACCTCAATGAGGTTACCTTCTTCTTTTTTTTTTTTTTTTTTTTGGTCTTTAGTGTACTAAAATATTCCAAGCAACTGAAAGCAGGTCTACTGGTAAAGTAGGAGGGACCGAGACAACTATAATGCTTTCCCCAGTTAAGAGTGTTCTAGCAAATTACATTTCATTCCTAGACAAGATTGGCATTCCAATTGGCAAGCACTGTTGATTTTAGAGAGGTCATTTCTGACCTCAGTTTTTTACTTCTTAAATTTAATGTGAAGTAACATAGTAAGCCTTATATCTGCCTTATCTCTCAATCCTCAACACTTCCCGGTAGATATTGGGGGCTTGATAAATGACTATGGGTGAATAAATAAACAGGCGCCTGGGAATTACCGTTGCTATTTTTAAAAGCCTAGTGGAAATGGCACATTTGCCAGCATACGGCAATGTGGGCCAAATAAAACAGTGCATTTCTTTCCTTCTTTTGCTGGATTCATATCAGCTGAATGTGTTAACTCTGAGTGTAAGGCATGTAGATCCGAAGCTCTCATTGGTTCCTGATGACATCACAGGCCTTCTTACCAGAGCTCCATATCAGAAAAATGCATTATCTAGTTGAACCATCATCTGGACCTTTGTACAAATCTAAGGCCAAAATAAGCCCCTAGCAAGTCAAGATTTTCATATCTCTACACTGAGACAGTATCATAAAATGCTTAAGGGGACAACTCTGGCGCCAAACAGCTTGGCCTAAAATCCTATCTTTCCACATGAATCAGATGTTGTGATCTTGAGCAATTTTCTTAATATCCCAGTTTTAATTCCTTCCCCTATACAATGGGACCACTGACTCAATACTGTCATGAGGATTAAATAGAATGAAACTGTAGAGTCCAGGGCATAGCATAAGTACTCTATTATTAGCCACTTCAGTTAAAGTTTCTATTTATTGATAAAGTGAAAGATTCTCTAAGAGGTTGCTTTAGTTATAGGACTACTTAGCTATGTGAGTGTTTGAGGTCCATCCTAGCTTTATATTTTTTCCACCAATTTAGAAAGATCATCTAGAAACACCTTATCTCTAAAATTATACCCACACTTGGGGGAATTCAAATATGCATATCCCTCCTCTTGTAGGTTGACCCACACAAGCAGTCACACACACACACACACACACACAGAGAGAGGCACATAGCCTGTTGCTGGCCTGCTAAACTTTAAATACGATAAGGAAGAAACAAGAACCCCTTAAATAATAAAGGCATGATAACTATTAAATAAGGTCTTTCCATCTCACACCTCTAAAATTTGGATTATTTTCCATTTTTTAAAATGTATTATTTTCTTGTAATTTGCACCCCATTTAATATTGGGAGATATTATACTTCACATGTTTGTTTATAGTATACATGTTTCATAAAGGATCTAGAAGATCGTTTGGAATGTATGGAAATATCAGCTTAATAATTATTTGTTCCTTATGTCCAAGAGATTCTTAAATCTAGGACAGTGGTTCTTAAAGTGTAGTTCCCAGATCAGCAATATCATCTAAGAACTTGATAGAAATGTAAGTTGTGGGCACCACATCAGATGTACAGAATATGAAACTCTGAGTGTGAAACCCAACAATCTGTATTTAACAAACCCTCTAAATATTTCTGATGTGTCCTTAAGTTTGAAAGCTATTGATGTAAGAGAATTTCAAGTCTAATTACCCCCACAAGCTATGGTTTAGTCTAGAGAGGTAAGCCGTGGAAAATTACCAAATTAGCAGACAAAGACATCTGTGTAGGAAATAAAAAATCGTCATTCTTTGTTAAATTATCAATATTGGGAATTTTCATTGACCATTACTAATGGAATCTTGAATACATTCGTCACTTACTTTGCATTCATGGAAAAAAAAAAAAAACACTTAAATCCCATTGTCTTAGAGTTTCCTTAGATCACCATATAATCAAAAGACAAAACACTGTTCTATATGCTTTCTGGTCACTTGAGCCTTTGAGACTCCATTTATATATCTATAAAACTTGAGCAATTGGGACCAGCAGATGGCATAATGGTTATATCACTGGACTCCCATGTAGTTAACTGTGGTCCGAGTTCTGGACCCAGTGACTTAAAACTTATGCCAGGTGTATATGTGTGCATGCCCAAGATCCCCAGAGGAGAATGGAGGAGAAGGAATTGCAACTTGGCCATCACCCCCTGGGCAGTGATTTATTACTTTCTCTCTCTCTGTCTCTCCAATGGGTGCATGTGCCCTATAGCAAAAAATCTCTCTTAAAAAATAAAAAAAAAAAGAAAGAAACTTGGGCAGTTGTTCATTCTATGAATAAGCGAGCCTTGTGTGAATGAATGTTGTTATAAGCTTAAGTGGATTAAAGTTGGGAAAGTATCTAAAACATAAATAGGCTTTCAATAACACCAGATTTATTTTCTTTCTCTTTATAACACATAAGAAAGCATTTTTCATAGGAAAAAAAGATAGATTTTGTTATTGTATACATGCTTTCACTTTATGTTCATCACCTCAAGGTCCAAAGATGGTGTTCACATTCTAGACAGCAAGAAAAATGAATGTAGGGAGCAATTAAAACTTATTTCTACTCAAAGGACAAAGACTATCCCAGATTCTTTTGTTCATATATCATTGACCAGGCCTCTGTCACAAGGCCATCATAAGTTCCCAGATATTTGAGGAAAAGAAATACTTTTAGTTGAGCACATTGCCTGAATGCAATGTTCTGTCAGCAAAGACCAGTGGATCCTGGGTAGGCAATTTGTTCCACACACCTACAATGATTCCTCAGAAGAATGGTAGCCATTCCATGTGTCCTTTTCTTCTTTTTCAGAAAGGAAAAAAATGTCTCCGCACCAAGAAATCACCCAGAGCTATCCATTTACAGTTCAAGAACTGCACCAGCCTGCACACCTACAAGCCCAGGTTCTGTGGAGTCTGCAGCGATGGCCGATGCTGCACCCCCCACAACACCAAAACCATCCAGGTGGAGTTCCAGTGCTCTTCAGGGCAAATCATCAAGAAACCAGTGATGGTCGTTGGGACCTGCACCTGTCATACCAGCTGTCCTCGGAACAATGAGGCCGTCCTCCAAGACTTGGAGCTGAATGACAGCGGAGAGGAAATGTAACAAGTCCCTTGAAAAGCACACCTTTCGGGGCAAACTATAGCTGCCACATGACCCACCATCAAACAAGTACACGAATAAGAAAAATAACAAAGAATCATTATTTCATCCTAAGTTTTATGCATTTTCTGTAATTGTATAAGGTCATTTCTATCTGTATTTTTTATGAAACATAGGTTAACTATAAACATGAAATCAAGGTAAGCTCAGGAAAGGGCTTAGAGATGACTTCCTTTCTTATAATGTTTTTACAAATGCAACTTTCCATAAATGCGAGAAATCACTGTATGATTTCCTTTGTAGACTGTGTTACAGCCTTCTTTTTTTGTTGTGCATTAGTGCAATTCCAAGAAAACGTCATTGTAATGAGTGACACGGTGAAGTCTAGGATCATACTAAATGTATTGTCATACAAATATTTCACCATATTTTGATGTTCTCTGTTGGACTCTCTTTTTGTAGCTCAGCTCTGAACTTCCAAATCCAAGATCCAAGGAAGCATACAGTTCCTCAATGTGAAATCTAGAGACCATTCATTTCCATTGTGCACTAGGAAATGTGCCATAGAAACATAATGATATGCTTGTTAACTAAATGGACTGGTGTTACACACTTTCTCCACATCAGACAAATTGGCTCCTTCTCTGCAGAAAGAAGCCAAATAGAAACCTCCCCATGCAGCGTTGACCGGGCCTTCACAGCCCTCATACACTTGCACATGGCTGGCTGCCGAGGCTCACTAATTTTTGTTGTTGTTGTTGTTGTTATTAATTCAGCAGATGCGGGGAATATCAGCAGGGATCCTGTCCTCTTACTAATAAGTAAACTGAGGCCCAAAGCACTTGATTACAACCTCTGATGACTTTCGAGTGTGCTTTCTGTAGGAGTCTGCAAAAGGTGAACAGCATCACCATGACGGTGGTGATGAGACACTATGAATTTTATGGGCGTTTAGAATTCTTTTAGACATGCCCAACTTGTCCTTGGGCTGTAATTATGAAAACTCACAAGCAAAAAAATATGTATATACATGCTACCTGCATCCAGTTTGCCAGGCTACATGATATGCTGCAGAATTAAATCTATACATTCTTCTGATGTCAGCAAATGGGTTCCACTTTTCTCCTTTAAAGTATTTATAAAAATATATAAATTATACATTTTGTAAAATATTCTTTTTAATTTCTGTACTTGTCAGATATCACTAAATAAACATGATCTTAGCGGTGTGTGACTATGCTAGTACTTTTGTGCTTAAGATTTTAACAGTTTAGTGAAAAGAAAAATATAAAAATTTGAGAAATAGATAAGACATAATTAAGAGCATGTATTGAATATAAGATGGATGTATATTTTGGGGTGAGCTTACAACTTTTCAGAAGAGTCACAAAAGACAAGTTTACTTTGCTCTGTTTTGTTTTACGACAGGGTCTTTCCACATCATTAGCTTCCTGCCTTATCCTCTTGAGTAGCTGGCATCATAGGTGTCATTATACCCAGATCTTTTTTAGATTGGGTCTCACTTTGTTGCCCAAGCTAACTTTGAGTTTGAGAGTCTCTTGTCTAGGTCTCTCTGAGTTGGCTCCAGGCATGTGCCACCATACCTGGCCTTTAGGTTGCACTGGAAAATGAACCCAGGCCTCCCATGTGCTTCTAGCCTTCAGAGCACTACTGCAGTAGTGCATGCGTTACTGCAGTTGGGCCCGAAAGAAAACTCCACTGAGTGGGGTAATCTTCATTGCCAAGACGGCAAATATTCTTCACACTGCCGTTCTCCTTAGTGTAGTGGAGACCATCCCTGCCTGTCACGTGAGAGACTGGGATTTGATTCCCCAACAAGGAGGCAGCCATCCATTGGGCCAGCAGGTGGCATGGTGGCTAAAGCACTGGACTCCCACATGGCTGACTATGATTCAAATCTTGGGCCTGGTGGCTTGTTTTCTCACTTTCCCTCTCGCTCTCTCTGTTTCTCTCTGATCAAAATAAAAGTAATAAGGATAAAAAAAATTAAAGAAGTATTTTTTTTAATATCGTTTATATCCATAACTTATACCAGCATCTCGAGTTGGACAGCCCGCCAGGCCCTTCTTTATGTTGACATTCAAACTTCTCTGACCAAGCAAAGCTCAACTCCCTGGCTTCCTTATCTAAATAAAAGGCTTTTCCTCCTCCCAGACTGACAAAGTAGGGATCTAAAGTTGTTCTATAATTTAAAAAAAAAAAAAGATTTTCTAGCCCCAACTTACCTTTCTCTGTCTGCAGCCTCCTCTCCACCCATCTCTTCAGCTAGTTTTTATATGTCCTTTACGATAGCTTAGAAAGTTGGGGCCAGCAGGTGGCATGTGTGTGTGTACATGCCCAAAATCCCAAGAGGAGAGCCGAGGAGACAGATTGTGGTGTGACCATCCTCTGTGGAGGGGTGGGGGGTGTTTTCATACTTTCCCTCTCACTGTCTCTCTTTGCCTCTCCAGCAAGCACATGCTCCCTAGAGCAAAATCCTATTACAAAGTAAAAAAAAAAAAGATTAGAAAGCAAATTGGACTTGTATAAATTTATTCATAGGAAATTTTCAAGAACAGCCCAACATTAATTACACACTTGGGCTGGGCTGAATACTTCGCTTGTATTCTACTGTTTAATTTGCACAATAGCCCTTCAGAGTAGGCCCTCTTTAGGTTCCCATGTTACAGATAAGGAAACTTAAAAGAAAAAAAAAAGTCAAAAGAAATTGATGGGTATAAAATTCAAACCAAAGGTCATCTACTTCTACTTTAGGCTACCACATGGGTCCGCAAAAAGATGATCTGACTTTGAGTTTGTTCAACCCCATGTTGTTCATGATGGAAAAGAAATTGCAAACACTCAGACAACATAATTTGGCTGGATTAATCATAGCATATGTGTTCAGATGAAAAGCAAATCAACTTTTACAATGAAAATATAAGAAATGATGCTATAAGAAAATACACCCCAAAAAAGGTACAGAACTATAAAAGAGTGCTTTTTGTTCAAATGTATTTCTGACCATGAATCAAAGAGACCTGGGAAAGAATGTGAAACAAAATGTTACTAAGTGATTACAGCTCTTTTATTTTCTTTTCTGTTCTACTTTTAACTGGCATTTTTTAAATTGAAAATATATACCTTAATAACCAGAAAACCAAGTTAAAGTTGAATCGAGCTGTCCAAGTCCAGTCCCCCTCTCACCTCTCTTCATTTATACTGAGTTAGCTGTCCCTTCCAGCACCCAAAACATTTCATTCATTAATTTTTTTCAATGCAGTAAATACTTACTGACTGCTTCTGTGTGCCTGGTGGTGTTTTATTTCCTGGGTATAGGGTCGTGAATGAAGCAAATAATAAAACAAACAAGTCACCTCTTCTTTCTGGAATTTACACTCTGTAAAGGAAGACAGGCAAAAAAGCAAGGAACAACCAACTAAAGAAAACAAATATCAGATAGGAAATAAGCAAACCCTATGAAGATCTTCTACACAGGGTGCTATAACAGAGAATTTCTGGGTGGTTAATTTAACCTGAAGCAGTTAAGGAAGTTCTTTCTGATGAGGGATACTTTATCTAATTGACAAAGAAGGGAGAGTATCTTTCAGTCAGTGGTAACAGCTAGTGCAAACACACACACACACACACACACAAATACACACACAAACACAAATGTTCCAGGGATATGCTTGGAGCATGAATGAAGACCCAGATGGTTGGAGCACATGTGATGGAGGTGACATAGTTACATACTTGCCTCTATGAGGAATGTTCTCAAGCTACTTAATAACTGATTCCTTTTTTTAAGAATTATTTATTTATTTTATTTTATTTGTTATTAGTATTCATTTTTTCATTTGGCCAGAGAGGGAAAGGAAAAGTGAGAAAGCAGGCCGCCAGGTCTGGGACTTGAACCTCAGTTGACCATGTGGGAGTCTGGCACCTTAACCACTACACCACCTTCTTTCTCCTTGATAACTAATTCTTTCTATCCCCATTATAAACATCTGAGGCTAGTGTCTTACTCTTCTTTGTATCTGCCCACATCCCCACATAGCAGAACTTCACTGCGCACCTGGTGGCTGACTGAATGAAGAAATCAATAAATGCTCTCTGTATTGACAAAGGCGGAGTGTTCTTTGAAATAAATGTTAGGTGAAATGCTTGTCATTTTCATTATGCTTATGACCTAGAGGGCAATCCCCAACTCTTCAACATATATACATACACGCATTCCTGAAATTATAGTTAAAGAGAGGGAAAAATGTAGTCTGATGTACAAATATTTGCAAAGTTCAGAATGTTCTAGTAATTCAGCAAGGAACATTTACTGAGCAGAGTTTAGGGCTGCAGAAAGAGCACAGGCTTGAGAGTTATTCAAGCATGCTTTCAAATACCAGGCCAACTCTTTCCCAGCTGTGTGATACTGGACAATTTACACGGCACAAAGTCTCAGTTTCCACACCTGTAAGATGAGAACATTTATCAGTAGGGTGACCAACTGCTCTAGTTTGTCCTGGATTGAGTATCTGGGATTCAGGACTTTCACTTGCAAAGTTAGGACAGTCTTGGGCAAACTGAGTTTAGCTAGTCACCCTAAATACCAATGTCGTAGTGTTATAATGCATGTCCATAAGCACCTGACTGTGCCTAGAACCTAGTGGGCCTGCAAATGACTGCTGTTTATGTAATAAATACATAGTGGAGCCAAGTGCTGCCTCTTATTCTTCACATTTGCTGTGCAGAGGTAAGCATTACTGGCATGGTTTTTATAGGGAAAGATGAGACTGAAAAATAATGGCCTATTAAGGACACAGTAAATGAAGGAACTAGGATTCAAACTCAGAGTACGCCTGAGATCAGAATCAAAACTCCTTTTCACAGTGCCTTGGCTTCTGAGGTCAAGTATATTTTCAGCAATGAAAACAATTCCAATACTTTTCATTTTTGTGCTATTTTCTCAAACTATAAATGTTCTCTTTTAGAAATAGCATTGCAAAGTAGTAAGACTGTTGAGATCATTCTGCAAATGTGAAATTTCGAGAGCACATAATTGCTGGTGTTGATAAGGCACATTTCATTGAAAACTATTTCGGGATTTATCTTTTGTTTTTCCATACTATGATTCAACAGAACAGTGAGGCAACATCTTTGACAACACAAAGAGATAATTTGTCACAGTCATATCTACACTCGATGAGCTTATCAGTAAAGCTTCTCATGGAGATTTCTAGTCAACATTTGATTTCTCTCCAAACGTCTTCCTTACAGGTACCTGCTGTCATGCTTCTGAGTAGCCGTCACTATAAAATGCTCAATATCATAACTCAAATCATCCAAATAGTATGTCTTTTTGTCTGTATGCTATCAAACTTAACGTGAAGAGCCATTATTACTGGAAATGTATTCATCTTAACCACACAACATGCTTCTTACAGGCATTGCTGTACTGTCTTGACCACAGAAAGTTCACAAAATTCAATTACCACTTCAGTAACACTGTTGGCACTTGCTGAACTCTGAATAATGAAGAATTCTCTGCAGCTTTCCAGCTGAAGACTGTGAATTACTGTTACATTAAACCTGCTGTTCAGGGATAAGCAGGAGGTGCAAAGGGTAAGGATGACAATGTTGTCTCAGTCTTCCTAAAGGATGTGTATCTTTCTCCTTAGGACAAGAAAATGAAGGACTGGATTTTACCCCCAGGGAGTTGTACAAAATAATATATACAGTTTTGTTCAAATGGCAGGTTTTCAACAAGTGAATACCCCACTGAACCTATTGCAAGGAACTTGGAAATAAATATTTTATAACAAAAGAAGATGTAGCTTGGACTTGCATTTTATTAGCAAATCTCAGAAGCAGGCTCTGCTTATAGCACGGTTCAGAAGTTTGGACGAGGTTACGAAGTTCTTAGCTCCAGTCAAATATGATTCAATATGCTCCAAGCAGATCCAGATATGTCTCATTAAATCGTGACCACCAATAAGATCCTTGGAGGATCATAGTACTGGAGATGACAAAAGTTCAACACTGAGAACACTCCCCATCAATTTATAGAGCATCACATCCCTGGAAAGAGGATAAAAACTACAAAGATCTTGTCGAGTGTGTTATTGTCATTTCCCAAATTCCATATCATGATTCAGGAACCTACCATAAGTTCACTTTCTCTAAGACTCCTTTTCATTTTTCTCTAATTGCTAGAGGGAAGTAGCAGCCATGGAGAAGGCAAGTCCTCATATTTACATACCTGAAAGACCACAGAAGTGCAGAGAGAGGCAGGGATCTCAGAGGTCTCTCCTGTACTCACCATTCATTAAGAGAACCCTCTAGTCTCCAAACATATAGTCAATGATTTATTCAGAGATATTGTGTGGTGCTCTTTTTCCCTTTGGCAAGAAAGTTCATGTTTTATTGTGCAACATTATCTACCCAGAATATCCTCCTTCTCTTAACTTTGCCTTTCGAAATCTTGCTAACTATTCAAGACCCACCACAAAATGCTATGTACTAAGCTTTTCTCAATCTTCACCACACCTTTTCAACTAAGGCAAAAACATTCTAGGAGAACATTTTGGGTTGGTTTCTGTGCTTCTGTGTTTACAAGCAACGACAGGAAATTCAGCAACTCCTATGGTCCCATCTTTATTAACACTTACGTGGCACTACGTGGCACTCACTTACAAATACCATTTTTATAATCTTACTTTTCCTCACATAGTCCCACAGGATGAGTGTGATTGCCCCACTTAGAGATGAGACTGGCAAGGACTGAAACCCAGGATGCCTGGCTCTAGATCCCAGACTTCTGCAGCATACTGTGTAGCCAGCCTTCGGGAGCTTGTGGTGGTGCCCTTCCTCATCTTATTTCTTTTTTATTATAATGAGCATTCCAAAAGCTGACCTCAGTGTAAAAGAAACACTTCTGGTTTTTGGATTCGAAAATCACCAGATTGTCCAGATTTATTCTGATCTCTCGAGGCACAGCAATGATGAAATCAGCCTTGAATTATGAGTAATAGTAAAATGGCTGCCGTTATTCTTGTTATTAAAATTGTATCTACAACACACCCCCAAATGGTAGAGCTGTGAAAAAGTAAACTAGGAAACCAGCTTTTAAAACTATATCCCAGGCCCAGCCCATGGCATAGTAATTGGGGCAGTTGGAGTCCACATGGTCGACTGTCTGGGTCAAGTCCCGGACCCAGAGGTTTGAGAAAAACACTAAGATTATATATATAGTCAATAAATATGACTTTTTTAATGGAACACTGATTTTGTCAGGCTGCTTAAAAGAAACGTCAAGGTTCATTTTTAAATACAAAGCTTTGTAGGGAGATTCATTGAATTAGATTGTTTTTTTAATATAGATAATTTTAGTCAAACTACTTTGTAATGCAAATTACTGACTGGTTAGTGCTTATTCAATCTACTAAAAGCACTTCATTTATCCGGTAAAGCCTCACTAACATTTTTAAAATCAACCTGCACTACATATTCAAGAGAAAATATATGAATTAGTTAACACTTTTTCTGGATCAAAACTTGGTATTGGCTAAGGTCTGACCACATACCTTTTGTCATATTGAATTTTGTTATCACTGATAAATGTTGGGCAAAATTATTTAACAAAAAAAGTTGAATTTCAGTAAACACTATGATATTTAATGCAAAATACTGAGACAGAGCAAAACTAATGACCTAGTACTGAATTATTTTCTAAGACTCTCATTAATAAAACAAAGTTCTATCTTTTATTTAAAGAATTATTTACTTAAGTTCATTTATCTTTTTTTTTTTTTTTAATTTGACCAAAGAGAGAGAGACTGAAAGTGAGAAAGTAAACTGCAAAGTGCGGGACTCAAACTGTGTTCAGCCATGTGGGAGTCCAGCGCCTCAACCACCATGCCATCTACCAGCCTCAACAAATCCCTATCATTTCACGAACATTTTTTTCTTCCAAAACTTTGAATTGATTTACACAGTTTTTCAGTCCAATATATGATTGCTGTGGATTTATAAGATCCTCATATTTCCTAAGTTTTACATGTATTTCTTTTTCAGATATTCATCTACACGTTTAGTTGTGTTTTTCTCTTCTTTGATGAATAATTCTGTCCAGAAAAGGTATTCTGTTGCGTTCTGGAGGGGGATTGGCATGTATGATTTGAAAGTCCCCTGGACTTTACAGTCTCACTGTGAAGAACAGAACAGCCAAGTCCATATTATTCCTGCTATGAACCCTCAACTATGAACCCTCTGGTTAGCTGGGTATATGTATATAACAGTTTGTACATAAGCAGTAAAAGTTTTTATAGGCACTTGGCCAAATTTTAACTTACTCATAATTTGTTTTTTTTTTTTTCCTATGGAATAAAAGCCTATTTATGTGTGTTCACTATTTCAGATTTCTCTGCGAGTTAACACGATTCAGTTTTAAAGGGTAGTTAACAATGCATCACAGCTCAGTAGAAACTACCTACAGAAATATTAAGTATTGCTTTATTTCTAAGCTTTTCATGCATACTTCCCTTTTCTCTCTCGAATATCTTGATTTCTTTTTGGAAGATTTTTGGTAAGTGTAGACACTCTCCAATTCATTGGTCCACTAAGATGACATCGAATTGTGAAGTTACTCTGTGTACTCGCAGATGGCCTCTTTTCTAGGCAAAACCATCAAACTGCCCTCATAATATTAGAAAACCATCTTTGGGATCATCTCTGAACTTAAGAGGAGGGAGGCAAATGCAGGAAAAAATCCCTACAGCCAAGAAGGAGCCTTTATCTTTCAATAACAGAGTACATTGGGGAGTCTCATACTCCATCTAAAATTATCATAGTCATTACTAGAGGTCATACATAGTACCTGTGGGCTGTATTTAACTCTTCTTGCTCCTCTACAGAATGTAAATAAAAGAATAAATAAATAAAAGTTTAAATTGATGAAAAAAATAAAAGGGTGGTTAAATTGAGGAATTAGGTGGTTAGATAAAGGGATCAATGACAAACGAATGAGAACTGGAACTTTACGACTATCATTTTCTGACCCTCGTTTGTGTGTGTACCTATTTTGTAGATGTATACTTAAGTATCTTGTATTTTTGGGCCACTGTAAGTTGCATTGTGTGTGTGTTTTTATTCTGGACCTATTTATTTGTTGTTTTTTCAATCAAGATATAATCAAGGATAAAACATACATGATAAATCAACAATTAGTTTGAAATTATTGGGAGGGATAGAAATGTCTTTATGCTTACTTTAATACTAAAGAACATACATAATTAAAATTAATTTGTGAAATAACCTCTACACAACAGAACTTAATTTCATAATGAATGAGTTCTATTTTTGGTAAAAAAAGAAAAGCAGAACATATTATGACCCTTAAATTAAAAGTTTTGGGGCCAGCAGGTGGCATGGTGATTAAGGCACTGGACTTCAACATGGCTGACTGCAGCCCAAGTCCTGGACCTGCCAGCTTGCTTTCTCATTTTCCATCTCTCTGCCTTCTGTCTCTCTATAGTGACCACACATGACCTACAGTAAAATAAAACAATAATAATAAATTAATAATTCTTTAAAAAAAAGTTTTGCCTTTGTAAAGTTAATGCTAGAAGTCTAGAAAGTTTCATTAGCAGTCATGACAAGAATTTGTCCAGATGGACCAGCAGTTAGCATAATGGCTATGTCGCTGGACTCCCACGTAGTCGACCGAGGTTCAAGTCCCAGACCCGGCAGCTTAAACTTACGCCGGGTGCTTGTGCATGCGTGCCCAAGATCCCAAGAGTAGAATGGAGGAGAAGGGATTGCAGCGTGGCCATCGCCCCTGGGCGGTGATTTCTCACTTTCTGTCTCTCTGTCTCTCTCTGTCTTTCTGGCGAGCATACGTGCCCTATAGCAAAAACCTCTCCAAAAAAAGAAAAAAAAAAGAATTTGTCCAGAGCTCATATCTGCCCACACTGCTGATCCACACTCCTTTCCCGGTCCTAGTATTCTTTTACTTCTAGGCCTCAGTTTACATAGTTTCTACTGATTCTTATTATTAATCTTTTCCTAGCCCAGTTTTTTTCCTTTGTTTGTTTTTTTTTTTTTTTTAAGTTTTGCTATAGGTCATATGCACTTGCCAAAAGCGATGAGAATGAGAGAGAGAGAGAAAAATCACTCCCTAGAGGGAATGACTACACTACAGTCCTTCTTCTCTTGAATTTTAAGCACACACACATACCTGGCATGTTTTTCAAACTGCTGGGTCCAGGTCTAGATCCATATAAGTTGGCCAGGTGGGACCCAGCTGCCTTAATCTCCATACCACCTGCTAGCTCCTCACTCAGTTTCTAATGTGCAGAGTACAGGCATGCCCTCCTTGATTTTTCCCCTTCCATTTTTGTGAGCCTGGCCAGTTTGGTTGGACTTGTTTCTTCCAATGTTTCCATTGGGCTATGGAAATTAGATAGTTTACTTGTACTGTTAGACTTAAAACCAGCATGATTTCAATTGATATTATTTATGCCCTTGGAATTGTCTGAATAACAAAGGACTCTAACATCATTGTGTATTAGAGATCTGTCTTTACCACCAAATCCCCAATTTTATTCAGGGTTAAGGCCACAGAAGCTTAAGAAAGATGATAACCTCTTTGATTCTAAGGGAAATATGAGTAAAAATAGTTTGCACATGCTTTTCTTTTAATTTTTTTTAAACTGTGAGAAGACATGTGCACTCACTAAAAAAGAGAGAGAGAGAGAGAGAGAGAGAGAGAGAGAGAGAGAGAGAGAGAGAGAGAAGAGGAGAGGATCCTGCAGCAGGGCATAAGTCATGCTGTCATGCTACAATCCCTTCTTATTTCTCCAGCTTGTCAGGATTTGGAGGACAGTCACATGCACTTAGTGTTTTTCAAGCTACCGGGTCTACGACTCAAACCATGATCAACCATATGGGATCTAGCCTCCCTTAACCACTAGGCTGGGAGACTGGCCTAGTAATTTGCAAATCTTCATTTGAAATAAGTTACTAGAAGGTCATTAACTGACTCATAACTCCAAGACATTTGATTATAAATTCAAAATTTTAATCATCCAGATGGTTGGTATTTGAAAAAGCCTATTTGGCATTCTAGTCCCAAGCCCCTGGATGATTAACGGAGCAATAAGCAGGAAAAGTCAATGTTTGTCATGCCATAGACATTTTCCCTATAAAGTTTAAGTACCCTAACTGTGCCACAGAGAAGGAAATGTTACAACTATTTATTTATTTTGTAGTTATTTATTTAGTATTTTTAACCTTTGACCATATGCAAAATTACCAAGCAATATAAATCCTTTAACTGAAAAGAATAAATGATGGGTGGCAGATAAAATAACTGTCTTAGTTTTAGTATGTTTCTGTGCTTTGCGGAAGATCATATCAAATGCTTTAAAATGTAATTTGTATTACAAGTATTTTTTATTGTATAAAGAAGGTGAAGTGTTCCATGGACAATACCTATCTCTATTATAACTTAATTTAACAAGACAATATTTACTAAGCTACCAGTTAGTGAAAGGTTATTCTCATGAAGATTATATAGAAAACATCCCATGATTTTGATGTTTGGGGCCCCCAAACTTGAGTCCATGAAGACATGGTATACCACCATGTGAAATTAATAGCCTAACATTTGCTGAACACTTATGAAACTCAAACATGACAAGATCCTCTTATTATTGCAGAAGATATTCATTGATAACCTACTAAGGGTACTGTAAGAATTTAAGAATTCAAATGTATTTTTTTTTCCTACACTGGAAGAAACTTTTGGACTGTCATGGTCAGATTCTGGGTCTCTGACCTGCAGTCCTTACTTCAATATCTGTGATAGCTTCATCTGGTGATTGATAGTGGAATAAGAGATAAAATACGGGAAATGTGTTCTCTAAATTTTATTATCACCAAAATGATACAAGAGATTAATGCAGTCTCTTCCATGAGAACCACCTTTTAGTCCTATGCCAAATACTCATTAGACTAAAGGGAGCAAATGAAGAGTCAGACAGAGTAGCTTTCAAAATGAATCGTGGTAACAAGAGGAGAGCTTAACTGTGTCTTACTCATCCCTTGCTCCTCTCTAGAGGAAAAAAAATCATTGAATTAACTATGCCCCAAATGAGTTCTCTGTATTTCCTTAACAGTCTTTATCTTAATCACACAACCATTTTCCAAATTCTCACTCCAGTGTCCAATGTGCTCTTAGGTAACTCTACCCTTTCTCAATATAAACCCTCAATCTGGCCTTAACACTACCAAACTCAGATTTCTCAGGCACTGGCCTTAGTTAATAGGCTCTATACTTCTTTGTCCTCTTTGCCTTATAAGAATAGGGCTAGATCAGAGCCTTGTCAATGGGTTGAAAAATGAATGTTTTGGGTTTCATCTTTGGTCATCAAAAGAGTCGGCTGATATATTCATGAGTTTGCCTAAGAAGGGAGAGGACCTCCAGTCAAGGATTGATTTTTTTTTTCCTTGAAAACAAAACAAACCAAAAATCACAATCTATTCTGATACCATGAAAAATGATGTCTCTTCTCAGCACCTTCCATGGAAACAATGACCCGAGCTTTATTGAGGGAGTCTCTTACCCTATCTCAGGCCTGATCTATATTCTGCCATCCTGGTGGGGTAGATCCAGTTCTAATTAGGTTGATTTTCATTCCAAACATCTTTACATACATTATCTCATTAAATGCTCACAATTACCTACTGAGGTGCTGATTTTTTTTTGGAGAGGTTTTTTTTGTTTTGTTTTGTTTTGTTTTTCGCTATAGGGCTCGTGCGCTCGCCAGACAGACAGAGAGAGACATAGAGACAGAAAGCGAGAAATCACCCCCCAGGGGGGATGGTCACGCCGCAATCCCTTCTCCTCCATTCTCCTCTCGGGATCTTGGGCACGTACGCACACGTGCCCGGCGTGAGTTGTAAGCCACCGGGTCCGAGACGCGAACCGCGGTCGACTACGTGGGAGTCCAGCGACATAGCCATTACGCTAACTGCTGGTTCCCCTGAGGTGCTGATTTTTTAAAACCATATTTCTTGTTACAATCCCTTTCAAACACTCAGATTTTAGTTAATTATTCTGGCATTTTAAAGAGGGAAAACATGTACAATCTATAAACTCTAAAGAGATCACTTCTAGTAAGTTCATTTGAAACATTAGTCATGTTGCTCTCTGGGCTGGGACCTAGTTGGCAGCGACATGGTTAAGGGCATCAAGAAGGTTGGCCTCGTCAGTAAATATGGGACCCGTTATGGTGTCTCCCTCTGGAAAGTGGTGAAGAAAATTGAAATGAGTCAGCACGCCAAGTACTCCTGCTCCTTCTGTGGCAAAACTAAGATGAAGAGACGGGCTCTGGGGATCTGGCACTGTGATTCCTGCATGAAAACGGTAGCCTGGACCTACACCACCACTTCAGCTGTCACAGTAAAGTCTGCCATCAGAAGACTGAAGGAATTGAAAGACCACTAGAAGTTCCATAGACATTTGGAATATCACTAGCCTGCAATAAATAGGTTAATTTATGTAACAAAAAAAATCAGTTTTGTTTCCCACAAATGACTTAAACTTGTAATTGTATTGTTTTTTGAAAGGAATAGAAAGGCATCCAGCTAGTTTGATGGCATTTTTCTTTTTTCTAGAATGCTCTTAAGCAGTCTCCATAAGAGAAGACCATCTGTATTAAATGGACATCAATCCTTCATCATAGGCCAGAAGTGAGCCTACTTCTATTACAAGGCATAGCAAAAATGTGTTATATAATGCACTTTTACAGACTTTACAAATCATAACCCATTTTGCAGATGACTGACCTACCCAGGAAAAATGAAGAAACGAGGTTAAAGTTTCTATTTTCTCTAAATTACACTGCATTCCAATTCATCCTCGATATCAGAGAAGGACAACTGATACTATTTGGATGAGCTCATTTAAACATGTCAAAATCTTTTCACAAAGATTAATTAGAACGTGTCAGCTATGCTGGTGGCAAAGTCATCTTGTTTAAAGTCTTTAAGAAGTAATATATAAAACAGGATTACAACTGCTCAATCTTTAGCATGACATGCATAAAATCAATATTTCAAGCTCCTTTGGGAGTTACAGCCCAACATGCTGCTTACGAATCGTCATAATGACCTCAGCCAGCCCCTCCTGTCCAGTGGGGAAAATGGAATTACTCAGCCTTCAAAGAGAGACTCAAAGATTGGGCAGTTTGCAGGGGCTGTGGACAGGCGGATGGTTTTTTTAGAAGACAAATGTCAGATGTCTAAGTTTCCTAGATGCCATGCCATAATCAGTCCCATATGTTCCAAACTCAGAAAGCCAAACTCACTCATTAGAAAAACTCTGGGACAGCAAAGCACAGCATGTTCAGAGACCATCCTGAACAACTTCTCACTGTCCAAACAATCTCTGGTAGCAGGACTCCTGAACATTTCATAGTGAATGAGATCTCAAAATTTCTTGAGAGACCTTATGTTGTATTACACGCATGGAATCATTTCTGTTGAATAATCTTCCTAAGCTTATCAATATTTTTAGTTTGTGGTCTTCTCAACTTTATGAAAACTGAAGTTCTAATGTGCAATTTGAATAGTCTGAGGTTTAAACCATTTCTTTCTCTGATATGTTGAAACTCCAGCTCTGCTTGGTGATATTTAAAGGATAATCTGAAGAAGATATGTTTAGAGATGTATTAGTAAAAAAATTAAATAAAAAATAAGACTTACTAGTACATTGCTCTCGACTAGGGATAATTTTTCTCCCCAGAGGCATTTAGAGATATCCATCTTTTATCCTAACAATGGGAACAGCTGCCACCACCGGTATCTAGCAGGTAGAGGCTAGGCATGATTCTACATGTCCTACATAGGACAGCCCTCCGCAATAAAGAATTATTTGCCCCAAATCATCAATTATGACTCTGCTAAAAAGCTTTGCACAAGCAAAACAGCCAAAACTTAAGTTTAACAGATGGCAAAAGCTCATGTTTAACCAGGAATAAAAATTCCCTTATACCATGTTGTAGGAGGTAAAGAGAAGAAAGCAGGATTATTCCATTATGGGATAATAAGAAATCTCTGAAAAGAGGTATTGCAGAAACCGCTTTCGTGACAAGATCAGGCAAGCCAAAAAATACATGTGGCCTTACAATTGGCCATTACAATACAATTTGGAAAAGTAAATTCCAGAGACAACTGGAAAAAGAATTGATTCCCAAATAGATTTCTCCCTTTTGATGCATTTTAGCCAACTTAAGAGTCCTCAGGTCCCCAAAGAGTCAATTTTCAAAAAAAACTGAAAGAGGAGGATAGTGGGGTTAAGATAAACATCCACTGTGTGTTTTCTTAAGCCATGGTTGAAGTGAGATCTTGAAATATATTTTTTCATTCATTTTCTCTCTTTGTATCTCCCCTATGTGAGAAACATGGCATGCACAATTGGCGCCTATATTATCCTCTGGCCAATACTTTATCCCAGTTGCCTTAGCAACTGTCAATATTTGTCTGGTATGTCACAGCCCCAGTTGGCGGATGTCTAGTTCAACATCCCCTTATAAATTTTAGGGAAGAGAGACACCCAGTGGTCTAAATTAATTGAGCTGCTGTTAGCCAGCTCCTACTTTGTTTTATTTTCATTTAAGAAGTGCTTATTAATTTTTAAATCTAATCCTCTTTTAATGACCAACAATCTCCACTTTTAAAAACTTGGGTTGGCACACTAACTTTTTCGGTAAAGAGTAAATATTTTGGAAGTTGTGGGACATATGGTTTGGGTTGAAACTATTCAACTCTGCCCTTATAGCACAAAAACAGCATTAGACAATATGTAAACAAATGAGCATGGCTGCATTCCAATAAAATTTTATTTATAAAAGCAGGCAAAAGGCTAGTTTCAGTCTACAGGCAATAGATTGCCAACCATTGCAAAAGAAGACAGAATCTATATGTTCTTTCAGTCTACACATACAACCACTCTACTACCCTAAAATTCCAAGACAACTGGAAGAATCACAAAAAAGACACAATATCAACATTCAGTCAACAACATTTGGACAACTATTTAGTATGTTCCAGGCACTATTCTAAACACCCAGGTAATAGCAATGTACAAAGCAGTCAATATGGACTGAACATTGTGTTCCCCCAAAATTCAAATGTTGAAACCCTAATCTCCAATGTGATGGTATTGTATTTAGAATTAGAGCTTTGAGAAAGTAGTTAGTATGAGTGTGGAGCCCTCATGATGGGATTCATGCCTTTTAAAAGAGTCATATGGGAGTTTGCTTCTTGCATTCTCTGCCATTTGAAGATACAATGGAAAGTAAATGTCTACAAACCAGGAAAAGCATACTCACCAGACACCACATCTGCCAGCACTTGATCTTGTTCGTCCTGACCTTCAGATTGACAAATTAATGTTTGTGTTTTTAAGTCACGTGGTCTTTGATATTCTGTAATAACAACCTAAACTAAAACAGCAGTAAAGTCCCCTGTCTTTGTAGTAATTATATTTATAACCAAGAATGTAATATACAAATAAAGTGTCATGTAAGGCAAATAATAAGGACTACTATCAGAAAATTTCAAGGAAGAATAGGAATAAAAGTTGAGCTGAAATATTATAAATTAAGTTGTGCCTTCCCCCCACCAAAGATGCTGAAATCCTAACTCCTGGTGCCTGTGGATGTCATCTTACTTAGAAATAAGAGCTTTACCGGTGCAATCAAGTTAACAAAAGACCCTCAGGCTGACCTATTACTCATGACCGAATAAGAAAAGGAAATGCCATGTGAAGACAAGAGATATACCAGGAGAATCCCAACTGGTGACAGAAGAGGAGATTGGAGTGACACTGCAGGAAGCCAAGAAATGTAAAAGACCAGTGGCCCAATCAGAGATAGGGGGAAAAAAAAGAGAGAGAGAGAGAGAGAGAGGATTCTACTCAGAGTCTCAGAAAGACATGGCTCTGATGACATCTTCATTTCAGACATTTAGCTTTCAAACCTGAGAGAGTATAAGTTTCTATCGTTTAAAGCCACACAGTCTGTGGCACTTTGTTGAGAGTACTCTAAACTAATACAAGTAGGGAGGAAATTGTAAAAGAGTGATAATGAAAGACTCCAGTGAGAAGGTGAGAGAAAACCTCACAGGAATCTGCGAGACAGTTTTCCAAGCAGAGTAAACAGCAAGTAATAAGGCCTCAAAGCAGGAGAGATCATGAGGATGCTCTGGTACCTGGGGCAAAGGGAGCAAAGGGTGATAACATCAGAGAGGTAAATAGAACAGGATGATAGCTGGCCTGTGGGTCACTGTATAGAATTGGGCTTTTATGCTGAGTGACATCTGGAATTAAAGAATTTTGAGCAGAACAATGACATACAATATGGCCTATTTATACAAAGGATTATTCTGGCTACTCTCTTGAGAATACACCCCAGAAAAGCACAGATGGAAGTAGGAAAATCTGTTATGAGGATATTGAAATTATCCTGGTATGAGATACATATGGTGATAGTGGAGGTAGTGAGAACTGTAAGATTTGTTAAACCGGGTCATTAATATGTTAATATGAGGTGTGCAAAAAGGTGAGGGTCTGAACCCTAGTCAGAATGTCTAAGATAAAAAAAAAAAACAAAAGATGATAAGTGTTGGAGGGGGTGTGGTGAAAGGGGAACTCTTTTACACTGCTGTTGGGAATGTAAATTGGTCCAGCCACTGTGGAGAACAATTTGGAGAATCCTCAAAAATCTACAAATATAACTACCACATGATCCAGCAATCCCACTCCTCGGTATCTACCCAAAGGACAGAAGAATTCTTCATTGGAAAAGTGCTTGCACATCGATGTTTATTGCAGCACTGTTCATGATTGCTAAGACATGGAACCAACCCAAATGCCCTCATATGGATTGAAAAACTGTGGCACATATACTCTATAGAATACTATTCAGCCATAAAAATCAACAAAACCCTGGCTTTTGACAGAAAGTGGAAAAATATGGAAGATTTACTGCTGAGTGAAGTAAGCCAGGATATGAAAGAGAGACATTGCATGTCCCCACTTAATATATACTAAGTGTCAGCACTCTATGACTGAAACTGATTGACTAAAGGTTGTACAAACACAAGAGATGGGTGTGAATGCCAGATGTGGTGTGTGTGGAGGAGTGGGGCCTAGGGAAGGACATTTGGAGGGATACAGAGGCAGAGCATTGATGGAATGGGGAGGTGTGGTGTTATCTGTTGAAGATATTTTGGTCAACTGAACTGGGGAGAAATGTTCATATATTGAAATGTTCACTTTGTAAGCTAAACAATGTGGTAGAGTATATTAATAAATAAATAAATAAAAATTTTTAAAAAGAACTAACACAAAGTTGTTTGTACCGCTTACTAATCTTTAGAAGTTGAACTACTTGTGAAGTACAGTTTTGCTCTAGATCAGTGTTTGGATTTTTTAGTAGTTTTACACTGTTAATCTTTAGGACATTTGAAAATAAAGCTCATTTTCACAGATTAAAAAAAAAAACAAAAAGGGTGAGGGTCTGGACCAGCAGATGATGTAATGGTTACGTTGCTGGACTCCCATGTAGTTGACCACAGTTCAAGTACCAGACTTGGCAGCTTAAAACTCACACTGGGCACATGTGCACGTATGCCCAGAATTCCTATAGGAGAATGGAGGAGAAGGAATTGCAGCATAGCCACCTCTCAGGGGGTGATTTCTCACTTTCTCTTTCTCTGTCTCTCCAGCAAGTGCATATGCTGTATAGCAAAAATCTCTAAATAAAAATAAAAGGAAGAAGAAGAAGAAAAGGTAAGGGTCAAGGATGATAGGAAGGTTTTGCTTCATGCAAACAATAGTTTGGACTTGTCATGATTGGAAAGACTGAGATAAAAGCAGGTTTTCTTCTGTGAGGTGTATGTAACCTGTGTATCTGTTATGACTGAGATGCTATTACATAAGTAGACAGTTGGCTATGAGTCTGGATCAGGGAAAAATCCTAGGAGGTATATTTTTAATTTGAATATGATTAGTATATAAGTGGTGTTTAAAGCCATGAGACCAGATGTGATTAACAAGGAAATGAGTTCAGATGGGATAGAAAAGTGTCCAGACGATTGAGCTCTAGGGCATCACAATCCTCACTGATTGAACTAATGAGGAAGAATCAATTAGGAACACTGAGAAGAAGCTACTAGAATGATAAAGTGAAACCAGGGGAATGTGAGGTCCTGGAAGTCAGATGAAGAAATATGTGATAATACATGGCTTCTTCAAAAAGTTCATAGATACATGCTAAAGAAAAAATTATACATAGACTTCAGAATTTCTTGCACCAGAATATTTTAATTCCATTTTTTCACAACACCTTTTGTATTCCTCTTGTATGTGTTAAATACCAGCAGCATATGTTTAATGAGCATTGAGAATTGGCTGCTAGATTTATCAATATGAAGGTCTTAACTAGGGTAAACATGTAATTTATCATCCAAGTCACTTTGAGAATAAAATATTATTTCTGGAGAACATGCAGATGTCAGAATTGTCTCTACAAACTAAGATATCCAGTCACCCTAGTCATCAAAATATCGACAAGTGCAGTTTCATGGGTGAGATGGATGCCTGAATGAACAGATTAGGTTTACCTAAGAATGGGTAGTGAAAGATTGGAGCTAACAATTGCAGATAACATTTCAATAAGTTTGCTATAAAAGAAAGAACAATGTAGGGTAAAGAGAGTTCTGTTTTTGTTTTTGTTTAATAATGAAAGGCATTTTAGAATTTGAGCAGGTGGGAATGATCTAGACAAAGAAAAACATTTTGCCTAAATTGGGGGTGAGAGAAAGGGAAGGGCATTGGTGGAGTCATAGGTCATAGGATGTAATGCACAAATGGAAGGGTTGACTTTATGTATGCTCACAGATATTATATCCAAAATAACAAGAAGCAAGGTAGATAAATAATGTCATGAGAACTTAGAGAACTTCTCAATTGCTTAACATTTCTCAGTTTGAGAGTAAGCAAGAAAGAAGAGGAGGAAGGAGTTGGAGGGAGAGTGGATGGAGTGTGGTAATGCAAAAGGACTTGTGGTTGATTAGATCTGATAAGGTACAATCTATTGGCATTGGGGTTGTGGTCAACCCAATCTAAGGCCAGGTACTATGTATAGGGAAGCACTGATTTTCCAAGAATATCTGAAATTGAGATAATACTATATAAAAGTAGAATATACACTGAGAAGACAAGCTCAGTAGGCCATAGGTTCACATCCTGGCTCTTCCACTTATTATCTATGCAACTTTGAACAAGTTCCTCAATCTCTTTGAACCTCTGTAAGTTTGCACATAAAATAGAGATCATAATACCCACCTGTCATGTTTCCATGAGGATCAAGTGAGATAGCATATGTATAAACAACAAATACTATTTTCACTAAGGTGTTTTGACTTTGAAAGATCACCTAATTCTGTTGTTGCTTTATGATAATAATTATTATAATTATGTTGCTTTCAAAATATTGAGCTGCCATCTATAAGCCTAGTCTTTAACCTCAAACTCTAGTTAGCCTCAGAGAAATGAATGAGAAATGTTTATAAAATATTCACATGCTATAGATAAGATGAATTTTTAAATAAACAGAGTACTTTTCTTGAAATTCTGAGGCCTGTTAGAGAGAAATTATTTTTAATCTTTTCTGGAGAGAAATTCCATGTTTAAGCCAGAGGGCTAAAGTTCTACAAATGCTAAGCTTCTATATTCAAGTCTACTCAGGTTTATTCAGATCAATGGCTTATCAGTTTTGCACAAATCACTCCCTGGATCTAGCACTGCAGTGACTCAAGGTCACCTTCTTGTCTGTAGATATACATTGAAGTGACTTTACATCTATAGTCAAAATTTCCACACTTGACCTCTAAATATAGCTGCAGAGTCCCACACCTCCACACACACACACACACACACACACACACACTCGTTCCCACAAAGTATTTTGAGACTCCTCCAAAATAGATGTTTACACATGCTCACAATTTACTCTGGTAACTACTGGCACCATTTAAAAATTTTGTATATTCTTTCTACCTGGTTCTGATATCCCCAAGTCAATTCCTGTCTATAAAATTGCTTGAGAGAAGCTTTCCATTGTCATTGTCAGAAGTCCATTCCCAGAATATGAATAAAACGTTCAAAGGAGCTGTCTTCAGAAGCTCCTGAAGCCAGCCAGGTGTGAAGTGTCAGAGAGGTTCTCAATTCTGGACAGAGGTGAGGAGTAGGAGTAGAGCTACAATTAGGTTCTCTACCTCATTAATTCATCCAACATTAATTGAGTACCAGCTGTATACAGCAGTGGAGCTTAGTAGTTAAGAGTAAGGACTTCGATGTCAGGCATACCTCGGTTCAATTCCTACTCTACCACATACAAGCTCTGTTCCTCACATACACCCAAACACACCTATACCTTCATCTAGTGTCTCTTCTTCAATACCATATTAAAGGATGAAATGTGCCCTCTTTAATTTGTCATTTCACTTCCCTTCCTTTCTGCCTCATGAATTTCTTGGCTAGGTCTCTTCTCTTTAAGACTCTTCAACTTCTTTTTCTCCTTTTATCCCTAAATAAGAATGATTGTGTAAGAATGACTTGTTTGTTTGTTTTAAGGTTTTTGCCATATGGCACGTGCATTTTGCCTGAGAGAGAGAAAAAGAGAAGGTGAGAGGGAAGGTACGAAATCACCCCCTGAGGGGGATCATCCTGCTGCAATCCCTTCTCCTCCATTCTCCTCCTGAGATTTTGAGCACACACACACATGGGGCTTATGGAGGACAGGGGTAGGAAAAGTGAAAGGATGGCAATGTAGCCAGTTCTGTTGGTGGCTGCCAGGTCTGAGTCTTAAACTGTGGTTGGTCATGTGGGAGTCCAGGACCTTAACCACTACATCACTTGCTGGCCCCTGTATAAGAATGTTTTGAAACATTAAAATAAACCTTTCATCTAATCCCATGTAATTATATAGCTATTTATAGGGACATTCCATTTAACTAGGAGACAGGCAGCCCCTAAGGTTGGTTTTATGCACAGTATCTTCAGAGATATGGTCTCTTTTCTTCCATTTAGTTCCTCATCTTCCGACTATCAACTCTCATTATCAAGAGATAATGAGACAAACAGCTGTGTCCTAAATTTCTATAACTTTTTATGGTTATGCCCTCGACTCTCTTCTCTTTCAGTTTGTCTTACCCTTTCTTTTATAGGCTTCTTTAAATAAATGAAGGAAATTTTCTTTAAAATACACAAACCTATGATATTTGTTTAGCTGGTTGTATAACTTTTAAGACATTGAGTAACCAGTTTAAAACCATTACTGATCATTTTGGGGATCCCTCTTCCATGCTTTGAAAGTCTCTACCCCATGTGTTTTCCCTGCACATGCTCAGTTATGATATGTTCTCAATCACATCCAGTGTCCCCCAAATATGGAGCCATTTCAGACCTCTCTTGGGCTCCAGGTGCATACTTCCAATCTTCTAATAAAATCCCTCTCAGTATATAGTGTAAACATCCAAATACTAAACTCAACCCAAAATAGACGTGCTATCTTTAATTTTTATCCCTCCTTTGTCTCACTCTGCTCCCCCCTTTACATTTTTTCTCTTATTACTAATATTTTATCCAACTAGGAGGGTTCTGATATCTTTCACCCCACGTGTTTTTCCCATCTCCTACATTTAGTTGGTCACCAACTTCATTCAAGTAGATCACAAAGGCTTTCTGAAGTCTTTCCCCTATTTTCCATCTCTACTGCAACATTCAAAATCATTTTATGATTTCCTTCCTGGGATATTACAAGAGACTGTACTACTAATGCCTCCAGTTCCCCCTCCCTACTAATACCAGGGATCTCTCACTAAAACCAAATGTACTAACTTCCCAGACTAAAGTTTATGTGTGATCCCCCCATCTCCAACACACAAACTCAAACTCATAGTCTTACCCCCATGTCTTGACATTATCTCCCTCCTGTTCTCTTCTCCTTGCAATATTTCCTGTGAAGGCCCCACATGAATACTATGTCACAAGTCCCAGAGTAGACCATGTCTTTTGCTCCTCCAAGCTTTTGTACTATGCACATCATGCACCTGAAATGCCTATCTCCTACTGCTCTGGCTAATAGATACATATATATCCTTCAAATCATAGGTCAAAAGTTCATTTCTCTTTACACCATCCTCAACTTTCCCTCTAGTCTTTTTGAATGTTGTGTAATCCCCTCTTATTGAATTTATCCTGGTGGGTAATAGTTTTAGTTTACAAGTCCGTATTCCCCATAATATTCTGAGTTATTTGAGAATATAGGTCATGCATGGCTAATTCAACTTTCTTTCTTTATTTAGAAAATTTTCCAGAGGGTGTGTATACTTACCAAAAAGATAAGGAAGAAAGAGAGAAAGGAAAAATGCAAAAGCATTCCTCATAAGGAATGGTCACACCACAATTCCATCTCCTCCATTTCTCCATCCTGGTGGAATTTGGGGCATGCACACACAGCCTTCCAGCATGTTTCTCAAGCAGGTCCAGGACTCTAACTATGCAGATAGCTATGTAGGAATCTGCCACCTCAACTACCGTGCCCACAGGCTGGCTAGAGTAATTCAACTTTCTGACTGTCAGATAGCAGATGTCAATATGTTGGAGGGAAAAAGAAACATTTTAATATGTAGGGTTTTTTAAACAGAAAATGGGTTTTATTTATCTAGCCAGTATCTATTTGCATATGTGCTCAAAATGTTTTCTAAAAAGAAAGGGAAACTTAATTGAATTTCTGCATATGCACTTTTGGCTTCAGAAAAGAAAAACTACAGTCTCTGCAGTTTAGAATACCCAACTGTTGAATTCCATTTGTTTTGTTCTTTGCTCTAGCAGAAAAGAGCCACTAGGGAGCACTATAGTTACGTATATTTCTTTGTACAAGTGATTTACTTTAGGGCATATATTAGTTTAGAAAATAAAACCAAAAGAAACTCTTATGCCTACATGTGGTTAGCTATTTTTGACTTTTAAAAGCAAATTAGTAAGTTAACTGTCTACTCCTATCTTCATTCTTCAAACCACTCAGAGTTTCTTCTAAACATAACATATTTGGGAAATTTCCAAAAAAGAAAACAACTTTCCATTTTTTTTCCTCTGACTCCAGAAAATTTTTCAGTCAACAAATAGTATCCCCAGTTGTCCAACTATGTACAGTCATTACCATAGAAAATATGGAAAATAGGGGCTGACTCCATGACCTGACCTGATAGCTAAGGGAGTTGGATCCCATATGGCTACTACTGGGATTTGAATCCTGGTCCTGGTGGTTTGAAAAACATGCCAGAGGGACCAGCAGTTGGCGTAATGGCTATGTCACTGGACTTACATGTAGTCTACTGCGGTGCAAGTCCTGGATCCAGTGGCTTAAACTCACACCGGGCGCGTGTGCGTGCATGCCCAAGATTCTGAGAAGAGAATGGAGGAGAAGGGATTGCGGTGTTGCCATCCCCTCCAGGGCTTTCTCTCTCTCTGTCTCTCTCTCTTTCTGGCGAGTGCATGAGCCCTATAGCAAAAAAAAAGAGAGAGAGAGAGAGAGAGAGAGAGAGAGAGAAACGTGCCAGAAGTACACATATGTATGTATCCCCAAATCCCAGTACGATGAAGAAATGGAGAAGAGATTGTGGTGTGACTACATTCCACTGAGGGGTGCTGGCAAGTCCATACATCTTCTTGCAAAAAGAATTTTAAAAATAAAAAGAAAACATGCGAGGACAGAAAATGTTCAACATTTATTAAGCGTCAGGCTCTGTACTGGAGGCAAAGGTACAGAAAAAGTAGGAAGTGATATGAAAGTGCTTCAGAGTTCATTTTAAAAATGGAATTAAAGCATAAGTTTATTTTGGTGCAAAAAAATTTTGAAATCCATGCATAGTTTTTTGGGGTTTTTTTATAATACACATTTTCCTTGAGCTTTTTGAAGACTTCTTAGATATATCTATTATTATTCTATCCATACTCTAAGATTAAAAAAAGATAACTTCTTACATTTCACAGAGGTAATTAATGCAATAGAACTATATATATGACCTTCTTATATCATGAATATGGCAGTAAAGAAGGAATTTGGAAGTAACTGAGTTGAGTCTATTAGAGTAGGTTGGGCTTGGGGAGGGAGAAAGCAATTTTAGGCTTTTATAGAGGACCACCTACAGGGACCAGCAAATGGCATAATGGTTATGTCACTGGACTCCCATGCAGTCAACTGTGGTTCAAGTCCCAGACCCAGAGACTTAACTTAACTCACTCTAGGCACCTGTGTGTGTGTGTTCCCAAGACCCCAAGAGGCACACTGAATGCAGCACATAAACTAAAAGGAAGGAAAACGTGGAAGAGATTAAATAATACCAAACATAGAATTGAAATAATAACATCTAAGAGTCCTAGAAAGACAGAGTAGAAAAAATGAATAAAGAACAATATGAGAAAAGATAATGACCGAGAATTTTCCAAGACTAATCAGACTTTAATAAAAGTCATAAGTTTTTAGATAATAGAAAGCACAGTATGTTAAGCAAGACACATATAAATACATATGAAAATATATTTTACTTTTTAGAGGCTGGCAGGTAGTGTAGTGGTTACAACACTACGGCTGACAATGGTTCAAGTTCTGGATATGGTGGCTTGAAAATCATGCCGGGTGTGTGTGCATCTGTGCCCAAAATCCCAGGAGGAGAATAGAGTTGATGGCACATTGACAATCACTCTGGGGGGTGATTTCTCACTTTCCCTCTCACTGTCTCTCCCTGGTGAGCATATGCACCCAAAGGCAAAAACCTTAAAAAAATAAATTATATATACATATGTATATATATAGATATATATAGATATATATATATATGTATATATCCTGTATCATAAAGGTTACACAGACTAAAGCACTGAGGAGCTATAGCAAAAAAATGCCAAGTTATAATAGGCTTGGAAAGATGGAATTTTATTCTTTGACACAAAATAATCATGCATGTAAGTAGCCCAAGGAATTTAGGCAGCTCTTATCTGCCAGTCTTGAAACTGACTACCAACGCGAACCCCAAGCAGCTGCTCCAGCTATTGCTAATTCCCACTCCATACAAGTAGAAAAAGTGGAAATCAAAAGCTTTTTCAAGATGTGACACAGATGTTGCATACATCACCTTGAGAAGAAACTAGTGCAACTTCTGACTCTGCTGTAGCTAACATGCCAGATTTGAACATGGAGGAAACCCAGATACAACGTTAATCTTTTCCACCCAATCATGTTCTCACATGGAGATGTCCCAAGTAGGCAAAGGCTAGGGTGATGCTGGAAAGCAAAAGAGGTTTCCCAAATTCAGTCTTGGCAGTTGTAAATGTTCATTGTCTCAAAGTATCACAGACTCGAGGTCTAATAAACCTGAGTTTCGGCAATCTTGATGGTTTTGTATTTAGTTTTAAGATTAAGAAGCCTTTCAATGTTTGATCTCAGGGTCCTACCAAAGGGACAGATCCTTGAATCATCTTCCAACCATTGAATGACATTTAACCAAATTTGTACCCCAAACTATACTAAATACAACTTCTGATAGGACAAATACATTAGTCTTATTCCAGTGAGAAGGTCACAGACTGAAGTGGAAAAAGAAAAGAACCTTGAATTCTTGGTTGTTTAGGGTTTTTTAATTGATTCCAAGGCCTTGATAGACCCAATTCAAAACACTGTCCTGGCCAGATTATGTCATGCGTGGTGCTGATTGGCTTCACATCCGGGCTGTCAAATGGTATAGAACATTTCTTGGGTTGTAATGAGGGGGAAGCAAGACCTATAAACATATATTTATGTAAAACACATTTTAAATGTAAACATGTAGATAGAAAATATCTATGAAAACATTAAGCACAAGAATGTAGACATAAGATCACGTGACGTGGAGGTTCAGGTGCTGGATCCTACATGGCCCACTCTGTGGTTCAAGTCCTGGACTCAGCAGCTTAAAAATCATGCCAGGCACATGGTGCAAGCATGCCCAAAATTCAGAGATGAATAGGGGAGAAGGAATTGTGTGGCGATCCCCTCTGCGGATGAGTTCTCAATTTCTCTCCCTCACTTTCTCTCTCTGACTCTGTCTCTCTCCAGGGAGTGCAGTTTGGATTATAATCCAAAGAACAAAATGTAAATAACCAATGTAATCAATACTGATATAATTGATTAAATAAATGGAGGAGAAAAATCTTTTCCTTACATAAAAATTCTAACAAATAAATGAAGAAAAAGTTAGAAAAATAATTAGTAATGCATTAAAGTAATTATTGCTAGAGGCAAAATACACTGAAGAATGTTGAAATTAGTGGGCCAAGCTTTTTAAACGTTTTTTAAAATTTTGCCTGGGGGTGAGTGTGCTCACCAGAGAGAAACAGAAAGAGAAAGAGAGGAAAAGTAAGAAAGAACCTCCTCATGGGGAATGGTCGTGCCACAATTCCTTTTCTCCCATTTCTCCTTCCTTTCATGATTTTCGGCACACGCATGCACACACCTGGCATGTTTCTCAAGCCACTGAGTCTGGACCCCAAACCTTATGGTCATCCATGAGGAATCCAACTGGCTTAACCACCAGATCAGATCAGGGGCTGACCCAGGCCAATCTTTAAAGAGAAACATCTTAACTGCTTATCCTCAAATTATCTCCCTGGAAAGATTCATTAATTACTGTAATAGTTTTCAAAAATATCCAAAATTCTTTAGTACTCCTCTCTTCAGACGTAGAGCATAATTTCTCTCACCTTTTATGTGAACTGGGCTTCATTACCTGCTTCTAAAATAGAATATGAAAATGGAAATGGAAAAACAATATCTTTCCAGTGAAGAAACCTGACTGGCACCACTTCATCAAGTGACTAAAACTAATATAACCAGTAAGAAGATAGGTTGACACCATGTACTTCCAATATCGTGTCACCTCTTTTTGTGATGTTTGTTCCCAAAGTATACCATGAAAACAAAAAACAAAACAGTACATTCATGAAAAACCATCATAGAAAGCCAAATAGAGGAATTATGGAAGACTTAATGCTAAGTAAAGTGAGCCAGACAATGAAAGACAGACTTGCTATGTGACATACCTCACTCTATATATATTGAATGTCTATACTCTATAGCAGAAACTGAAAGATTGGAAGTTATAAAAGCTGAGAGGACAACTCTTTAAAAGTATCAAGATTGTGAAACACGAGAAAAGACTGAGAAACTATCATAGACTAGAGAAGACAGTATATATTTCTTTCTTTCTTTCTTTCTTTCTTTCTTTCTTTCTTTCTTTTTGTTTTTTTGGTTTTTTTGCTATAGGGCACGTGCACTTGCCAGGAAGACAGAGACAGAGAGACAGAAAGCGAGAAATCACCTCCCAGGGAGGATGGCCACGCTGCAATCCCTTCTCCTCCATTCTCCTCTCAGGATCTTGGGCACGCACACACACGCACCTGGCATGAGTTTAAGCCACCGGGTCCGGGAAGCAAACCACGGTCGACTACATGGGAGTCCAGCGACATAGCCATTACACTAACTGCTGGTCCCAAGACAGTATATATTGTATTAGACTATTTAGTTATCAAACTAAATACAATATAGCCTGGCTTAGATTGTGAACAGAGAAAAAAATCACTAATGAAAAAAAAATTAAGAAATACAAATAGTCTGTACTTTGGTTAGTGCTATTTTATCAATGTTTAATTCTTAGTTTTGATCATTGCATTGTACTGAATGAAGATGTTAACGTAAAGGAAAGTTAAATGTAGGTTATATGAGAACACTAATATTTTGACACTTTTATGTAAACCTAAATTATTTTAAAATAAGTTAAAAACATAAATTATGGAAACTTAAAATTAAATAAATTGTGTGTGTGTGTGTGTGTGTGTGTATATATATATATATATATATATATATATATATATATATATATATATTTAGAGGTTTTTGCTATAAGGTGCATGCACTTGCCAGAAAGACAGAGAGGACAGAGAGACAGAAAGCAAGAAATCACACCCCCAGCGGGGATGGCCATGCCGCAATCCCTTCTCCTCCATTCTCTTCTCGGGATCCTGGGCACACGCACACACACACGTGCCCGGCATGAATTTAAGCCACTGAGTCCGGGACTCAAACTGCAGTAGACTACATGGGAGTCCAGCAACACAGCCATTACATGAACTGCTGGTCCCAAAATTAAATAAATTATGTTAAAAATAGGAAAGAAGGGCCAGTAGGTGGTATGGTGGTTTAGGCAGCTGGATCCCACATGGCCTACTCCGTGGTTCGAGTCCCAAACGCAGTGGGTTAAAAAACACACCTGACACCTGTACATGTGTGCCCAAAATTCCAGGAGGAGAATGGAGGAGAAGGGATTGCAACATGGCCAACTCCCTGCGGGGGTGATTTCTCACTTTCCCTCTCTCTGTCTCTCTCTAGTGAACATACTCGCCCTTTGGCAAAAATCTAAAAAAAAAAAAAAAAAAAGGGGAGGAGGATAAAGAACTATTGACAGATATAAAAATATGGAAGGATCTTAGAAACAATGTGCTAAGTGAAGGAAGTCAAACAAGAAAGTGCACACGCTGCACGATTCTATTTATATGAACATCTAAAATAGGCAAATGCAAAAGTGATAGACATCTTATCAGTGAGTATCTGGGACAAATAGGGACTGATTACAAAAGGAAAGGAGGAAACTTTCTAGGTAATGAAAATATTTGATATCGTTTTCTTTTTCTAAATTTGCCAAAGAGCCCATTGTACTTGCCAGAAAGAGACAAAGAGACAGAGAAAGGTGGAGAGAAAGCCCTTCCCAATGGGGCATGGTCATGCCTCAATCTCTTCCCCATTTCTCCATGCTGTCAGGATTTGAGGCATACACACACACACTCTAGTCATGTTTTTCAAGCTGCCAGGCTGGAATCAAACCTTGTGGTCTACCATGTGGGATATGGCTCCCTCAACCACCAGACCACAAGGCCCAAAATAGTCAATATCTTAATGGGGGTAATGGTTACATGAATGTTTACATTGTAAAATTTCTTGGAACTGTACACTTTAAAAGGTGTATTTATTATATGTGAGTTATACTTCAATAACATTTGCCTTTAGAAAAAAAAAAGATTATGGAGTGGAGAAATGAATAAAAAGAAGTATTTATAAAATATATGGTGCGTGAGTAAAATCACTAACTTGATCAGGGGAAAGACCCAAGAACAAGCATAGGTCTGTTTAAAATGTTGAAAATAACCATAACCTCCAAACTGACCCTGACCTTCTGAGCATTGCCACTGGGAAATGTTTTCAATTTCCAGGAAACAAGGGTGAGAGCAGGCAATTCCCGCACCTCCAGTTAGTTCTGGACTCCATGCATATTTGAGATTAATTTACAACTATTAAAGCACTTGTAAATGATTGGTACTCATAGCTCCATGCAAGGGCTCTCTTTGAAGTTCAGGCCATTTCCTTCTTCTGCTTGGAAACACTTGGGGCCAAAGACTGCTGTGTTATCCAAAGATCCCGTTAAGCTGACCTGAAATGAGACTGGGCAGTACATCCAAAGAGTTAATCCAAGCATGCCTGAGTTTGCCATCACCGACACCTCCCACCCCAAACAAGGATCTCAGGAGAACTGCCAAGTCTAACACGCTATTGACAAGGAAAATCTAGCTGATAGGAAAACAAGAACGGAGAGAAGATATATATCATTAACAATATAACATCAAGAGGATGGAGAAGAGATAAATCTGATTTGCCGACAGGAGCCTGGATTTGGGTGTCAGAGGGACAGAAATCTGGAAAATGGATGCTTGGAAAACTTATCTAAAATTTCAGGGCTTCAGTTTCCTCTTCTTAAAAAAATTAGCATATTCATACCATTTGGTGAATCTCTTGTTCATAGTCCTCCTTGAAGGTTCATTGAGCATGATGAATCTAAGCCAAAGACTGGGTTTTTCATTCTTCCTAAACCAGTAGTTGGATTTAAATGGGTCTAATCTGCTTATCTTTTTATGCTTGACAATGTCCTTTTTTAAAAAATTATTATTTATTTCATAGTTTGTTAAAGTTTAGACCCCATATATCACTTCTGTAACAGACTCAGAAATGTATTTGAAAAGAGTTTTCAGGAGCCCCTGGTACCATCCCAGACTCCCTAAAGAATCTCAGGGTGAAATAGAGAAATGTGTTTTTTTTTTTTAATACATCATTTGTATTTGGAGTAGTCACAAACTCACAAAAAATCTGCAAATACAGTATGAAGACTTTTTATGAGTCATTTAGAACTCAGGTACAAGAATGATGCTCCAGCTTTCCAAATGTGCATCTTCTGCAGTAAGAATATCTCCCACATAACTCTAATGCAGCCATCAAAATCAGGAAGTTAACACCAACACTTTCCTACCATCAATCTTCAGACCTCATTCAACTTTCACCAATTGTCTTAGTAACATCATTTGTACCAAAAGGAATCACATATCACATTCAGTTATCAACTATCTTGAGACTTCTTCAATATGAAAGTTTCTCTCATTTTTTCTTGATATTTGTGACCTTAATTCTTTTGAGAATTACTAGTAAGTTATTTTGTTGAGTATTCCTCAAGTTAAGTTTGCCTGATTATCTTTCCTTAGGATTAGATTCAAGCTATTCACTTTGGGTAGGAATATCACAGATGGGACACTGAGATCTTTACTTTTCTTCTCACCAGGTTACACATTATTTCAATTCCCCATTATTAATGATCACTTTACCATTAATCGAGATGTTGTTTTCTGAGCTTCTCCATTAATGTTATTCTTTTCTACTTTAAAATAAGTGTTTTGGGGAAAAATGATTTGAAACTATGTAAACATCCCATTCCTCACAAAACTTGCAATTTACTCATGTATTTATTTATATCTGGATGAAATCTAGTATTTGTTGTTGGTTTTTGGTTTTTTGGTTTTTTTTTTAATTTTTGCCATGAGGTGTGTACACTCTCTGGGAAAAAAAAAAAAAAAAAAAAAAAAAAAAAAAAAAAAAAAAAAAAAAAAAAAAAAAAAAAAAAACAGAGAGAGAAAGCAAGAAAGAGAGGAAAAGTAAAGAAGCATCCCCATAAGGAATGATCATATTACAATTCCTTCCCACCTATTCCTCCCTCTTTTCGGGATTGTGGGCATGCACACACATGCGCCCAATATGTTTTTCAAACCCAGGGGTCCAGGACTTGAACCACACAATTGGCCATGGATACAGCCATCTTAACCATTTTGCCACTGGCTGGCCCTCTCGTTTTTTATTTCACTCAAATTTAGATATTATCAGCTCTCTATGCAAATGTATAAACTATCACCAGTTACTAACATCTTCATTTTCCTCATAGAAAGCACCTCCAACTGGCTGCTTTGTCTCTTTGACAAGTCTCCAACCTTGTTCGAACACGTCCTTGCACCCTTATAGAAGATGTTCTGTGATCATGTTGCATTTTCTCTGCCGTAGACCTGTTGTCAGTCATTTCTTCAAGAATGCCTGCTTCCTTTTATTGAAAACAATATTTAGAAGCCAAGATCTGGGTGCTATACTTACTTTCTGCTTATTGGGTGTCCCAGTGAATAGAGATGGGGAATGTATGTGTGTGTGTGTACACATACACACACACAAATATGCATACACACACATCTCTATTTATTTCTGTATCTCTATGTATTAAAAACCATGACTTCACAATTATATTTCCAATTCTAATTCTATACCATCAAGTTAATTCAAGCCTACTTCCTTCTCCATATTTGTAATTTCATTTTCTGAAAAAATATGTACTTAATGATCAACCCCTCCTACTACACACTAGACCATACCCTCACATGCAGATATCCCTCTCATACCACTTAGTTTCTAATGTCACACACCAGGTCACTCTCCTTGATTCCTCCCTAAATTAACCCACTTCAGGATGTTCTTCTTGCTCTGCCTTTATGCATGGACATCTTCTTTAACCCACTTGGGCTCCCATACTCTGCCTCTCTGGTATGAATACTGTCTTCATCTTGCTTAAGCTTTGAAGACCACACTTTTATAAAAGTTTCATTAAGAGTTTAGTGTCCCGCCTGAGTTAGACTAGGAGATGGGAGGTGGCATTTGTAGCAATTAAAACTCTTTTGCATAAAAGCACCCCAAACGAAGCTCCTGAGCTATGTGAATGTTAGCTGTGAAAAACTGGGATAGAGGTTGGCGATTCAGCCCTCAGTCCCTGACCAAGTCATGACAGTCTCTGCTTTCTTCTTCCTTTAAAGAACCTTGGTCACTCAGAATAAAAGGACACAAGATTTCAATTTGCAAATCTTTTCAATTTATGTTGTTAAAGCAATAATGGTAGCAATGGACACATTTACTGCTAACATTGTCAGATTCCAGTGACCCAGCATCAAGCTCCCACTGTATTTACTGACTTTATGCCTCTGGGAAAAAATACAAAATTCTTAATTTTTATTACAGGATGTAGAACTCACCTTTACCCAGATCCCCTTTGTTCTTTGTTCTAAGTAACAGTCTTGTGTATAGAAATATGGGTGGTGTCCGCCTGCCTCTGGTCCTTATAGCCATTCCTAGGAACCACTACAACCAAAGTTATTGTCTGAAGATGTGAAACTAAGAGGGCAAGACAAAAAGTAAAGATGGACCAACAGAAAAGCACGAAGTGAAATGATCAAATCAAAAAGGGGACAATAGGCTGTAGATGAAACATGTGATAGGATCATCTGGTCACCCATTCTACCAGTCATCCTTCTCTTGTCAGCAGCTTAGCCACCCCGTTCTGCATGGCTCTTTTCTGTTAGCATGAAAGCATTTCTAAGCCTCTTCCAACTCTAAAATGTTTCCCTTTACTATATATAGTCCTTCCCTTATCACTTTTATCTCTTACTCTCTTCATAGCCAAACTACTTTAAAAAGGATATTCAATACTCACTATTTCCACTTTCTCACCTCCATTTGCTTTTCCCAATTTTGAGCCAGCTTCTTCTCTCACCATCTCTGAAGCCACCATTGCCAAGATCAACTATGACCATCCTGTTGCTAAATTCAATGGACAAATATTTATTAGTCACTACATATTAGCCTTTTCAACAGTATTTGGCTCTGTATACCATTTCTTTCTTCTTCTTTTTTTTTTTTTTTTTTTTTTTTTTTGGAGAGGTTTTTCGCTATAGGGCGCGTGCGCTCGCCAGACAGACAGAGAGAGACATAGAGACAGAAAGCGAGAAATCACCCCCCAGGGGGGATGGTCACGCCGCAATCCCTTCTCCTCCATTCTCCTCTCGGGATCTTGGGCACGCACGCACACGCGCCCGGCGTGAGTTGTAAGCCACCGGGTCTGAGACGCGAACCGCGGTCGACTACGTGGGAGTCCAGCGACATAGCCATTACACTAACTGCTGGTTCCCACCATTTCTTTCTTCATAAGACTCTCTCTGCAGTCAGTTTGCAAAGCATCACACTCTTTTAAGTTTTCCTGCTACTTCTAGGGCTGTTCTTTTTAGTTGCTTTCACTTTTACCTTCCTTCCCCAATTAGGTATTCAATAGAACTCTGAGTTAGGAGTTCAGTCCTTTATCTTTTGGATAATCACATGCACTCACCCCCTTGCCTTTAACAAATAGAACCAATGAACCCATATCTATATCTCCTAGTTGGAGATGTGGCTTTGAAGACCACACTTTGACAAAAGCTTCATTAAGATTTTAGTGTCTATTGTCCTCCTTCCCCAAACCTAGTTCTCCAGGTAAAACTGTTGGTAAGCCTAGCTGTGGCCTCTCTGAAGAACACCCAGTTGTTCGTCTCAAATCCAACATGTCTAAAACTGAACTCCTGAGTTTCAAACGTAATACCTAACATCCTGGGGACTGGCAGGAGGCATGGTGGTTAAGGGTGCTGGATTCCCACATGGCCAGCCACAGTTCGAGTCCTGGATCTGGCGGCTTGCTTTCTCACTAGCTCCTTCCCCTCTGGCTCTGTCCCTCTCTGGTCAAATTTAAATAAATAAATAAAGAAATAAATAAATAAATAAAGAAATAAATAAAGTTAACTAAAATAATTCATTAAAAAAAAAAAAAAAAAAACTATACCTCCTACATCTTTTTCCTTTTGGGTGGGGGGGGGCACCATCAATGTAGTTGGCCATGTGAAATCTTGGGAGTCTCTTTGAACTTATCATTCTCTCTCAGCGTTCACATGAAGTCCTCACAAAGGCATCCTCCTACATATTGCTTCAATCTCTTTTCTTTATTTCTGTTGCCATTGGTATAAATTCAAGCACTCATCTTCTCTTAGTCAAATCACTAAAAACTGCCAAACACCAAATTATCTTTGCTTATTCTTTTAGAATGGTCTATCTTAGCCTCAAATTTGATCTAATCTTGTGCTTAATCACTCAAAAACATTTTATTGTCTGCAGAATAAATTGCAAAATTCTTAGCAGAACATGAAAGGACTTCTATAATCTGGCATCAATCTACCTCTCAAGCTTCATCCCCAAGATTCTCTATCTCATGTGCAGTGTTTCAGTTACTCTAAACCATTCCCAGTTACCCAGGAAAAAAAATCACAATTTACACAAGTTCCTGTCTTTGAATAAGTAGTCTCTTTAATCAAGAACTCATATCTTACTTCACCTCCTTCTAACTAAAAACTACTGAGCAGATATGGTTCGTGAACCTGTCACCTTCTCTAGAAAACCTATTCTGTCCTCTCTTATCTGGACTAGGTGCCTTATTTCTGTGTTCCTGTAACACTGGAGCCTTCCCAGTCATAGCACCCATCAAACTACTTTGTGATTGCTACTCTTCTCTGTCTCCCTTCAGGTTTACAAAACAATTTCCCAGTCTATAACCAACCCATAGATGCCTTTCATTTTTACCCAAATAATTCTTAAAAATAACCTTAAATAGATTGCAGGATTAAAAAATCTGGATATTTTCCACAATAATAAAAAAATCTACATTTCTAGTATCTCTTGAACTATAAGGCCACACTATCCATCCTTTTGAATAGCAAAAATTTTCTGGAATTGAATTGTGGGTGCCCTTTTACAAGAGGAATTTCTCTCCAGAATCTCACAGTCCCTCACAGGCCTTATTTTTTCTCGTTTCCAGGTAGACATTTGATTTCGTAACCCCTTCAGTAGACTATATGCTGCCTAAGAACAATGATGGCATTTTGTTTACTTTTTATATACTTATGGAAACTTAATAATTTCACTTTTTCTTCTCCCACTTGCCATGGTGAGTTCAGAAGAACTTTCTACATTCAATGGGTACTAACTAAACTGCTGCTATCGATCACTTGAACCACTACTGCATGAAAGTGACCAAAATGACTGGGCCTGGGCCTCTGTACACACTGGCAAGTGGGAAAGAGGGTGGAACTGGAGACATTTTGGAGGACCATAAAGAAGAAAGGTGGTAAGCTTTGCATTCTTGCTACTGTGGCTCTGGGCATCCTCCTCTGCTAATGTTGGGAATTGGTGAATGAGAGGTTGGCCCCAAGTGTTCAGACTGTGTTCAGTCTGAAGAAGGAAAACATATCTAACTTTCCCCATTATGGGAAGGTGACATTTTTCTTTCTCTTTGGAGAGAAAACCAAGTCTGAAGATCAGTTTTCTCAAAGAGCTGAAGTCTTTAGTAACTGTTTCATTTTGAATCTGCCACAGCCGTCTGCCTTATTCCATTGCCAAGTTAGTCAGTATTATTGTAGAGCAATACTCAAGTCTGTGGTTTTCTGAGAGAAGAAAAACAACTACAAATAACAGAACAATATTCGAAAGGAACAAATGTTATTTCAGAGATGTACCACCTCACTGACCATATATCCCAAGTGAGCCCATGACTCTCTGGGTCAGTCTTGGCCTTAACAAGCTAGCATTTTCCCTGTTTGTCTAAGGGGAGGAGGCTCCCTAAACCCTAGAGCTACAATGGCACCGAAGCCTCAGTTCCAAAATAAGGACTATTCCTTCTCCATTTTTCCTGAGTTAGCTTGTCCAGGAAAACTTATTTTTATATTTTTTCTCATACCCAGCACATACATACACACACACACACACACACACACACACACCCCAATACACAGTTTTCCTTCTTTCTATAGCTGAGGACATTCAGTTCTACATTTATGCAAATTTGTAAATTTGCATAACTCTATCCTTGCAGTGTTATCTTTCATTCTTTATTATCCTAATAGTTTAGAGAGAGAGATGTGGATAACTATAACACAATTATTTACACTCCTAGGCAATATTTGATTAGTGGCATAAACTTCGAGGTCAAAGAGAACCAAGCTTGTATCTGGTGCTAATCCTTCCTGGGTGATCTAAATTAAGTCATTTAGCTTACATCGTGAATTATGGCATGAATTTGGGAGAACATTATATATTAGAATTAATATGAGAATTATAAAATATAAAAATATTTATGGTGCTATATGGTTGTAAAATTTTTCATTATCAGTAATACTAACATTTGTAGAATGTTTTTTAATTCATAAACTTACTTTTATATGTAATTGACTAAGATAACTCCTCATAATGACCTCAGCTGAGTGATGTTATTTAAGTCTTATTTTACACTTCAAGGATCCCAGGCTTGGACAATAACTTGCTGAAGGTCAGACACTTAATAAGTAACAAAGTGGAGACTTACTTGGCCTCTGAAACCCATGTGATCCAAAAAAAAAAAAAAAAAAAGTAAAAAGGGACCAGCAGTTAGTGTAATGGCTATGTCACTGGACTCCCACGTAGGGGAGTCCGAATGACCGCGGTTCGAATCCCGGACCCGGTGGCTTAAAACTCACACTGGGCTCGTGTGCATACGTGCCCAAGATCCTGAGAGGAGAATGGAG